>DWMG01000960.1:0-16753 GCA_018244855.1 Elbella merops
AATTTTACCAATATTGTTATTACTATGAAGCGTAATTTGTACGTGACATAGGAATATATATTTCGTGCACCTATACAAAAAAGAACATATTTGAAAATTTTAAAAATTGCATACACTAAGATTCTGTCTGTTTCTGTAAGAAGCAATGTTCTGCAGCTGATATTTTGATCTAGAATCTAATATTAATTTAAGTAAGTGCTATATTTGAGTTTAACACAATTCCGCAGATATGCGGTGCGTAAGCAAACAACTTATTTATAAACGTACCCTTTTCTGCAAATATATTGAGAATAATGACCTTTTTGGCCTACATTCAGCGTGTGTCCTGCCAAGTGTCGTGAAATTTAACTCTGTACTTGATTTTATGCAAAAACTACTAAACTAAAAAAAAGACAAATCGAGTATGTTAAAATATTAACTAATCTTTAACTAAAGATTCCGATTCAGTAATAAAATAAATAACAGATATATTTTTCTATAGGATCTCAAAACCATCAAATTGAAAATAGAAATAGTCAAAGATATCAAACTCGAAATTGAAGTGATTAATATTTAAGCAAATTAATTTATTTCCCTCAACATATTAACATATTCTTGTTTTATACGTTTTTTATGTGCAACATGTAAGGAAAGTGTGTAGATGGCTTATCAGCAATAAAAATTCAAGTATTGTGTACCTACCGTAGATAGCCGGGTAATCGGTGTTGCCAGAGGCGACGAGAGTATTAAGAAAACAGTAGATGTTTGCGTAGCACACTTTGGAGATAGCGTCAACGATAATGACTTTATTTTTTGTAATCTCTGCTTATAGGTGTATGAGAATCATATTGCGTTATAAACGATAGTAAAGGTATTACTCATTATTTTCCTAATAGTACTCTTCAGAATCGAATTCTACCGTTTCACGCTCTTTAAGTGTGATAGAAGAAAAAAAACCTAAAAAAGCTAGGCACCTTGTTTTAATAATGATTTATTACAAAGTTTTTTCCTTTCATCTTTATCTGAACAATCATTATTTGCGTCTCACGGAAGTTGTCATTTCTTTACAATGAATTCATATCAGATGGAAGATGAAAAAAACCTGATTAACGTATATAACCTGATCATCACAATATTTTTTCCGATGAACACGTTATTTTAATGAAATGATTTCAAAATACTCGTGTGAATTGATTTCAATTTGCATTTATTTGCATATATGTACATATATTTCATATCTTTTCTAATGTTACTCTGTTAATTTTCACTAGAAATATATCGCTTATTTATAATATAAGTATAACGTTTATTTACTAATTTATTTTTTTTCATTTATTTTTTAACGCAAGTACAGTAACTGCAGAAGTGAAGTCTTATATTCAAAAGTGTAAGTACATAACATTTGAATTTTTATAGTAATAATAATAATAATCAACCCATTTATCGTTCCACTGTTGGAATATCGGTCTCCTCGCATACTGAGAGGGCTAAGACCATAGCATGCCACGCTGACCAAGTGCGGGTTGGCAGACTTCACACACGTTAGATTTTTTAATTATAAATTCTAAGATGTGCAGGTATCCTTACAATGTTTTCCTTCACCGTTAGCAAGTGATATTTTAATTTAAAAACGCACTTTTGTAAAGAGGTGCGCACCATGGATTTGAACGCAGCACCCCCGGAGTGAGAGGCTGAATTTTCAACCACGAGGCTATAACTGCCTAACTAGCCTAGTGTTGCTTTTGCTATCGATTTGTATAAATTTAATTATCTGTAGTATTTGTTACAGAAAATGATTTATGCTCATTATTGTAATTTATTGTTACGAGACACTACCACAATAATAGCTTGTTTTGTTACGTGATATTCCGATAGAAAGAATCAAGGCTGCGGTCAACAGGTCACTGTTTATATGAATTCAAACACAATGCCCTTATATTATATGTATATTTTATTTAAACACCATAATATGCCGATCACGCAAGTCATTATATCATCCGGAATGATACTTTAATATTTTAGAAACGAAACGTAACGTTACGTAAACGTAAATTATGAACGTTGAACGGGCCATTATTTGCCAAAAATTTGGTAAAAATACTAAACATTATTTTACTATTAAAAGAGAACAAAACCAATAGCTACAATATTAAGAACAAAACTCGTACAACATTAGCATGCTATACCCACAAAAACCATCAATATTAAAATTAATTCAACCATAAAATAATTGATTTTATTACCAGAGTGTATTTTTGAGTTACTAACGCGTGTTATTATTGCAAAACCAAATCTCCTAGGGACAGGAAATACCTACGCGATTCAAAAAATAAGACAACCAAAAACTTGTTTTGTCAAGGCGACTTGAAATCTTGTATTGACCCTGATACAGTAACACACTAGGTCAAAGTGAGCCCGCATCTACCAATAAACAACTGATAGCCTTCTGCATCTTTCACATACATGCTTACACTCCTGGCTACTAAATAACTGGTTACCAAATAATACTAGGTATTTATATACCATAAAAAAAATGTTTACGGAAATAAAAAAAACTGGCAACTAACAAATAGATGGCCTCGTTGTATGAGCACTGAACGAGTTTGCGTTTGCCAAAAATATATTTTTTTACAATTACCCAAAAAAAATCACCTTATTAATAATACTTTGTTCATATCTATTTTTTATGCCAACATTGCCTTCATCTGTTATTAATGATTTGGTTGTTTTTTAAATCGTTAAAATAATTATTTTTATATTCTGCGTCGTTCGTCTGTTTTTTTGAGTGCGGGAACAAGGTATACTTTTTCACTATTACATGAGTGAAGTCGGTTAATGATAACTGTAGTAAATTGGGCGTCGGTTATCTCAATCAACCTTTTACTGACTGCTGCGATAAGGCTCACGTGTTATTGTAAATTGTTTCCACGATAAGCCACCAGCGTATCAGTAATATACTGATATACTAAGTATATTGGAAACTTGTTTTGTATCTGTATTATGTAAATCCGGCTTATTTGAATATTACCTGACATAGGCGAGGGTCTGATAAACACATAAATAAAAATACTTTTCATTTTTTCGTTATTGATATGTTTAGAACTTTTTTCATTGTTGTGTTTTCAATTTATATGCTGTTCGTAATAAAATAAAAAGATTATAAAATTATAAAGGTTATTACATATGTATGTGTTACTACTGTTTAAAACTGTGAAGTAGGTACTTAGTGAGAATTAAAAAGAAAAACATTAAATCGCACTAAACTTAATAAAAGAGTCAAAACGAATACCTACATGTTATTATTACTTTATTTGCAACTTGTCTGGTCTACTTTCACGCTTGTTTTTGTGAGGTACAAGGTGCGACGTATACGGCTGTCTCGTCTTCAAGTTCATGGTAAATGGGGCCATTTCACTTTGATCGCCTCTGTTATTGTACTCGTATGTAAAGGATACTATGTGTCACATGGTAGCTGTGATCAACTAAGTGATTTTACCCAGGTGATTACAGTGAAATAGTTTGGTATATAACATTAAAAATATTTTTTAAACCAATTATTCGCTTTTTATTGTATCTTTCTTTAATAATTTGTAATGATAAATATTATTTAATGTCATTTTTATAATTTTAGTTAGTGTTTTAATTATTGATTATTTTATTAATTTAATGGTTTTTTAAAATTACATAACAAATATCGTAATATAAACTTATCGTTATTTTTTTATATTGTTATTAGATATGCTTGGAATGCTGTTTAAATATTCTCTTAGCTACACGAAAAGTTTATTTATGAAGTTAATATATTTTAAAATTTGATTAAGTTCATTAATAAAGATATTATTTCTAATTTTAAAATATTGTATTTCATTTATGTTAATAAGTAATGTAAATGTTGTTAGGTTCAATAGTAAGAACATTATTTATAATTTTAAAATATTGTATTTTATAAATGTCGTGAAGTGCGTGTGTTTACCTCCAACTAGATATCTCAAATGTAATTGCTTTGAAACATATGTCAGCATCAATAGAATGCTTATGTCTCCGGCTTTTTAATTTACTTGCACATTTTTTACAAGAACAATGCGACTGTTTATTATCAATATAACTCCTTTCAATTGATATTTTTCTGAAGGTCGGTGAATTTCAACTGATATTCTTTTCTATATAACATAAGTTTATACGTTTTTGAGGACTGTTATTTCGACTGTTAAATAAATAAATACAAATAATTAAAGCTCTAATTGAAATAAAATTAAGTCCGGTCAAGGTACGGCTTCATCATTTTAATAACTGTTTATTACAGGTGACATAACGTGTGATGTAAAGTATAGTATTTACAACTTAAGCAAATAGATATATTACTAGCTCGATCAAATGTGACATTGTACCTTGGCTGTAGCAAGCTGTCAGGAGGGAATGTTTAATAAATAACTCTATAATTTATTAATAAATCCTTAATAATACTGATAATGCGATTAAAATATTAATGGAAAAGACCTTCGGGGTAAAATTGGGGAGGGAAATTTTGATGAAACATCAATAAACCGATATAAGAATAAATGAGCACCTCCTTTAGAACCACGAGTTTTATTTGCATTTCAAATTACATAATGTTTATTCTTCATGAAAGACATATTCATCGAAATGGGGTGCACTTTACGAATGTAAGCTAACTAACAATACCTATTTCGTCGCTTCGCATATGGCGTGACGACGGAATTTTTCATATATGTACTGACACTAAAAATTTAGAAAAATTTAAGGCGTTAATCATTCCGTCACACGAACAGGTGTAACAAAATGTGTAAATAATTCAGAAAATATGGCCGACCGTGACAATGGCATTGCCGTTGCGGATAGGGTGACCGCACACGTTTCCCGCGATTTATTGTATTTATAACCAATTTTGTGGTGATTGAGTGAAAATATCATGGAAAATCACTTATAATACCCATTATTACGCTATACGAAAACTTAAGATAACAATAAACGTATGAATATTACGAAGTAAAACATAAAACTTCATTTTCCAACTTTTCATTCACCAATTAGAATTATCGTTTATACCTATGGACGTAGATATGAGTTTTCATGTTTGCTCATGTTAATTAAATGACAAACTTAATAAAGAGTGAAAAAAAATTGAAATTAAATTATTTATTTAACATTTGACCGCCTCGTCGGTTGAGTGATTGCAAGCGGGATTGCTAATCTAGAAGTCCTGCGTCTGATTCCCGGGTCGGGTACTATTAGGTTTTTCTAGCATGAAATTTCTAGTAGCGGCTCGAATTCTGGATTTGTGCCTTATATATAGCTATAGGCTCATCACCTATTCCGCAATGGGGACGTAACTTACAACACGCGGGAGTGTATTACACTCATCTGTTTAACTCTTAGAGGAATATAAGGATAATGTTATGTTACGTTACGTGTTAGAAAAAAACAATAACGTTAATACAGCGTGTGTGTCGTGACCCTTAGCTGTCTTACAATAGCAATGTAATTAGACAATCATAGAATAATCATTGTAGAGCCGGTCACAATTGCCGTCTGTTGATTGCTGACTAACCTTATTTCGTTCTGTTTTTTTTTTAATATTATAATAATCCCGTTTCAACCGCAAAGGCAAACCTTAAAAAAAATTAGGAATTTGTGAGATATTTTATTCTTTAAATCTAGAAGAAATAAAGGTTTCTTTAAGAAATAACGAAATTTGGGATAAATAACATTATTCCAGATTTTTACATGTATTAAGGTTTTTCGAACAGAAATTATTCGTAAAATATAAAGTATACGGATAGCCGAGTTTGTCGATTATAAATAAACAGAATGGATTCGACCATGACAATGAACGGCGAGCGAACTAAAAACATCGAATTGCCAGCAAACAAAAATATAAAAATGCAAACGTTGCGCAACAATTACAAGCCAAAAATTGGAGGTGCTGAACTAATGTAGGATCGTGCGTCACCACTGTCTGATCGAACATTCGAGACGATTAAAGAAATCACATAGACTATTTATGGACAATGGAACGGAAATCGTTCATTTGATCTAATTGAAATAAATTTTTCGAGAAAATTATGAGAAATATATTAGAACATCCCGCATGATGCAGTTGTAACCTAAACCTTCACGGCCGGTAGTGCGACGCGTATCAAACGCGGCATTTCACAGCCTTGAGACTCATGTTGATAATCTTTGTATCGAGTACAAGTCACAGGAGTTTTTATTCATTATCAATACTCCAGTCTCGTGCATAAGCCCTTACTAGGAAGGCAAAATATCTGACTAAAAAGAGCAGACCTTTTATTTGTTTAATTATATGTAAGTGGTGCGAATAGACAAAATAAACTCAGAAAATACTGTGTTCAAATGAACCTTTTATCCGTTAAAAGAAATATTGAGACATAATATTTGATAACGTAGATACTCGGTAATATAATATGGTTAACCTCAATGGAATTTTATATTTTACACACGTATGCAATAAAGTATTGTTAAAATATATTATGAAAATTTATAATATAAACTTTTTACGTTCGTAAAACATTAAATGTTAAAAATGTGAACTAAAATCATATTTATTATTCTTTACACGTGACAGATTGACTTGCTGAGATTGCCATTGACATGGTGACATTTGTAGGTGACATTTGTAGCAAACGAATCGTCTAATAATTGATAATAGAATAAAACCCATTGAGTAATTCAAATCATTTCTTATAAAGACTGAATCATTTATTTCGGGGTTATGTTCAACAGTTACTCGTAGTTAGCAATCAAAGCTTACAAACAAACAAACAAAATATCTATACCTATTCTTATATGCGATAGTAGAAATCGAATGGATGACATAATCGATAAGATCAAAAATACATATTTTTAATTAAGTTCTAATTTAATGTTAACACTTAAACAATAATTAAAAGTTAAAAAACAATTATTCAAAAATATTCGAATTGTACTTCAAAAGTATTTGACTTGCACCTACCGTTAACTTTATTTACTATAAAAATATACATATTTTTTCCTATATGCATTTGCAAAATACGGAAATCGATAAAATTATATTAAGTGTTTATTCGCGTTCGTTTCGGCAAACTGTTATCATATAGACCATGTCCCCACAATTGCTACTCTGAGTGTGTCTAACATTGGCGACAGAGACATAATATGCATGCTAAATCATAACAATGTCACCGTGCGAGTACCACTCTTTCCTTTTGTTCGAGCTAAATAATATACTCAATGAAAATCAAAATAATTTAATTTCATAGTAATCTGTACCTACATGAAAATTAATTTTCAATAATGATATTTTTATTCGATATTTTAAAGAGTTGTTGCGACGGCTGTTAAATATATAAAGTTAGATAAAACAAAACAATAGTTAAATTTTCAAGTCATAAACATATGAATATATCGTAATATAATAACGTTGGAAATACTTCTTGGTTATTACTTATTAATTAATAATTTTATTTATTCTATAATAGTTTCATAATTAACACTGTACCTACTCTAATATTCCGTAAACAGTAACACTTAATTAAAATATTTTTCCATCTACGTGTATGATTAGTGTTGTAATTGTATCCTGTGTGATAAAACACTGGGATATTTTTAACTGGCAATACCACGAAGGTTACAATAAAATAATACGTCGGTACACAAATTACAGACGTTGACCCGCTCATTTCCATTTGATTGCGATGCCATCTTGGATAACGTCTAACAATAGAGCGAAAAAAATGGAATTCCAAACATCGCCGTTTTATCAGATATACCGCGAAGATTCAATTTAAAATCATACAATAATGGATGACGTAACCATAATTTTATCTTTATCCTAATACTATTAGCATTTATTACCATGTACGTGGACCGTAACAATTATAATAATAAGTAAAATATACGTTTACGTAACTCCCGCGCATATATATGTACGTTTCGACGGACGACTTATGGAAGCCAGTTCACATATTAACGTGTTGATATTTATGTATATCTTAGTATGTTTAATGTGGACGCGGTCCCACGGAAACTTTCACTCAAGATAGCAGTCGTTAATGCTGTCCGGTGCAATTGAATTTCTCCTGACCACGTTTTTAAAATCTCTGGGAAAACTGTACACCTATTTATAGCTTCGTTAAGAGAAAATATTTATACAGATGAAATCGCAACGACTTTTCAGACCGGAGGCGCTAAAATAGATATACATAAATACATATATCTACATACACATACGTATTAATGATCTCAAACATAATGTATCTCCGTAATGGACTTTGAAAATGCAACATGAATATAATTAAATTTAAGCACTATCTGCGTAAAAATATTTTGGGTACATCGACTGCCTTGTTGGTCTAGTGGTTGTATGCGCGAATGCCTATCGGAAGGTCCTGGGTTCAAATTGATCGGGTATATATGTAGGTATATAAGATTTTTCTTAATTAGAATTTCTAGTAGTGACTCGGAGTGAGCCTCTGTGCCCGGTGTGTGGCAATAGGCTCACCACCTATTCCATGGAGTTTAAACGTAACTGGTGAAACGTATAAGTGTATTACACTCCTCTGCCTACCCCTTCGGGGATTACAGGCGTGATGTTACGTTTTATTTTGCATATAAATTATTACGGCTCTTATAAATATAGTAGCTCTTTATAAATCTTATTATCTACTGTAGCCGCCATATGTTCGTAACATCTATAACATTAAATTTCGTTATTATATGTTTACAAATCAACCTCGTTGTTTTTGTACTATGTATAAGCTAAACAGACGGACTGTGTTCAATTAAAATAAAAAAGACTCGTCAACGCGCGGCCTCTGAACAGTTCCAAGTAATCATCTGTCAAAGTAATTTGATCTGTGGGATGGTGAAAAAATTTGTGAGTTTTATATGACAGTCTGTCCTCCATAGTTTACAACGTATGTATTTTCTTAGAAAACCTGCGCAGAGTTGCAAAGTGAAACGAGAACTCACAAAGTACATTGTTTGTTATATTTTTACATATCCAGCGGCGAATAAGATTCAAAGTATTTTTGTATGTATTTATCAACTGCTAAAGTCGTCTTGTTTTCTTCGCTTGTGTCGATCTCTGTATCTGATTAGAGTTGGCACGAAATTGAGTGTCGTTCAGTAAACGTTCGCTATGAGTCATCGCCCATAGACAAGGCCGCTGCGAACCAAAAGCTCTTCTGCACACAAATTCGCTGAACTCAACAGATTCTGTCAAGTTTTACCAATTTCATATCATCATCGTTATTATCATCATAAATGCTAATGTTATATAGGTACTTGTAAAAGAATTGTCACGCGGGACTTTGTTCGGCCGGAATCCTCGTTTTTAATATAATTTCGCTCTTTTTGGAGATCAGTTTAAAAATTAAAGCATTGTAATAATAGAAATAACACATCCCACCCCATACTTAACTACTTACGCCCATTTCAAAATTCCTTCAGCAACATTGATATGAAAACGTAATAGAGGTAGGGCTTTCGTATTTATTAGTACAATATGAATAGATATTTCCTGCTGTACAAATTTAACAGCTAGTTTTTATATGTATTGTTAAAAAGAGAAATCTCGTTAACGTGAAGATTTTTCCTTTGAAACATGCAACCACTTTCCAAATTAAAGTAAATGTCGATATTTAAGATTATTTTGTCCATCTGCGGTCAGGACGTTTATCATTGTCTATGTAGATAACTCTATAGAGTATCGTTGCTCTAGAATAATGCTCTATAGAGTATACTGATTGCAATAAATATACTGCGATCGTCTGCTTGCCAGAGCGTCATCTGTTATACAGCAGGATGCACCGTGCTTCAGTGGTTGGCTTAAACTCCAAACATGAAGTCCCTTACACCAAATCTTACAAACGGAATACGAGCTAACTTTCAGACCTAGTGACTCTATGCACATATCGCCGCGGGCCCAACATGAGTGTATATGAACTATAAGATCTGTTACGGAATCATCCGAATCAAATCTTATGACTCTTATACAACTCTCATACATATTTAAATTCGCTTAACAGCTATATGGTATAACGTTAAATAACAATCACGCGGTTTTATTGCTGGATGCATTTAAAATCCGTCTGTAGAAAGTCTAACTCTCATATTCATAATGGAACAATACTATTGTAGCTTCCCGTAATTTAAAGCCGATAAATATAACCTTTCAGATACAATTTAATTTGAATTCTGCAATGTAATAAAGATATAAAATGCGGTATGAATATACAGATATAACTCGACGGTCTGTTGTTTTCGATCGTAATTTATATTTAAGCTACAAACAGACTGACGTGTCTATTGTTCTGCAGCCCCCGGAGCTGCTCGCATCGTATCCCCGTCTTAAATCTGTTCGATTGATTATACCTTCTTTGTCTCTGAATGGATATTTCACTTAAAGTGAAATTTTGTTATGTAACTAAGTAATCTCTTTATTTTCTTTCACTCTTGGTCTTATTGCTAACCAATATTAAAGTATGATGGTGTGCTCCAACCATTAAGTTTTGACTGTGGTATGTATGGTTGTGGTATATTAATGTTTAAATGTGTTACTTATTTAATATTTTACATATATTTTGTTCAGAGTTACAATTAAATCCATTTGTAAAAGAGACTAAATTGCAAACTTGGTTATTGAAGTAATTGAAATATCGTTGTAAACATACGAAAAATGAATCTATGCCATTTTATTTGTAAGGTATAGTAAAGGAATTTTAAGGGCGAACACGAGTGATATGTAATCGCTACAATCAAGTAATATTTAAAAATAAATTCCACACTGATGGTTGTTTTAGATAGGTACATTAAAATCGTTTCGTAATAATAACAATTGGTTCCTAATAAGTACGCGTAATATTTTCGGTCAAGTTCGACAAACTTGTTGGCAAAAGAAAGTTATACAACATCCCGACTCACGGGTCGTTGAACTGCCAGTGCGTAAAGTTAAACTAGATTGAGGTTCCGCGAAATACTCGTCTATTTTTTACACTCTCATATACATAACCGAAACGTAAACAGAACGAATTAAACTTTCAAATCCGTTTTGTTAATTACATATTGTTTCTAC
Organism: Elbella merops; assembly: GCA_018244855.1. Taxonomy (NCBI): domain Eukaryota; kingdom Metazoa; phylum Arthropoda; class Insecta; order Lepidoptera; family Hesperiidae; genus Elbella; species Elbella merops. The sequence goes on from DWMG01000960.1 coordinate 11,075, forward strand.
ATACATATGCATACCGTGATGTTTATTTATATGAAATGAAAGCCATCTATTATTTTCTCATATCGTTTCTAATTTAGATTTGTTTTTGAGATATTACTTATTATTTATCTTAGTTTATGCGCAAACCTATGTACGTAAAGGCGGTGGTTCCACTCGTATGCGATGATACATAAATCTTTTCAAAATGTGCTCAGGGGTTTAAACTTTATGAACTCGGCGAATACATGAGGTAAATTTAAATAAAAACTGATAGTTATTCAATACAGCGCGTTGAAGTGCATGGATTGCTATTACCCGTTATTATAGGTTATTAGTTTCTATAAGTTTCTTTGCAACCTCAGATCTAAAGGAAGAGCAGCTGAGACATCGGTACCTCCTCTGATGTTGTAGATGCCTAGAGGCAACAGTAACCAGTTACTGGCAACAGTAACCAGGTGAGCCGCCTCTCTTTTTGCCATATCTTTTAATATAAAAAGAGTTGAAGATTAAAGAATGGTGACAAATTCGTTTATCACATCGACGATAGGCCGCAATTGGGTGGAATTGTTTCTTAACGCGCGTGGGACAATTCAATCCTCTATCCCACTGTTTCCTCCCGCTATTTCGAGGCATATGACCTAACTGAACAATTTCTATGATTGCACTTGAGGGGCGGAGACTCGGACAAAAATAGTTTTCAACCAATTTAAAAGTTAGCCATCATAACAAAGTACTTGAAACGTTTTGAAGATATGATTCAGTAGACTCAACCAAACGACATGTACACTTAATATACTCGTACTGCGTATATAATATCGCAATCGGGAGCATTATGAAAGTTTTGGTGCTATTAAGACTTTATCAACGTACCTTCATGCCTGTAATTTTCGAAAGCAAAGACAGAGGACTATAATACGTTTCATTAGTTTTACCAATAAGTTTTTAAAACTTAATCGATCCGAATAACTTTTCGATGCGACGAAAAGGGTCTGACTGTCTGTTATATATTACATAACTATCACTGATCATGCTTTAATAGATATTAATTCAATTCATATATCCATAGTCCTGAGGTGAAAAGAAGGGGTGATAAAGGGTTATTTACGCAATTATTTAATAATCACAAACACTTAGATGCATCTTAAAGTGATCAGGAAGCGCTATAATATATATTAAATTTGGAATAAAATAAAACTGGACAATTTGGGCTTCTTCAAAGGTGTGCAAAAACACGTGATACTCCACTGACCTCATCTACCCATTACCACACCTTGGAAGACCTATGTCTAACGGTGTAATAATAAACGCTGATGTGGTGATGATGAGTCAGCCAGCAAAGAACGAATACGAAACAAGTTCGAGTAGCTAGGTTCAACTTGTATTTTGATTAATTTAATTCATACCATCAATCTATGTACACGGCTACATATTATTTGCAATAGAGATAAATCAAATTAACTTGTTCTGTGCTCCATGGAATGATAATGACGTAATGAACCATTACAATATGTCAACACGGACACCATCACCTAACATAATACCTCGTGACGTTCTACTTTTGTATTTTCTACATCTACACATATGAAGGTTCTGTATATAGAACTTTCCGTATATAGAACCTGTACATAGAACCGTGTCTTTGCCATACTTCTGTTTTACACACTAAGTTTCATTATTCCTCGCCGCGGCTTTCCTGCGGTCGGTGGAAGGACCTCAAATACAAAACAAGTCGTACATGTATCAAATTGAACTCCTGAAATATCAACTTACCTTACATTCATCCATTCTCATCTTTCTTTTATCTTGTACGCCCTTGTATCCCTTAGCATAAGGTGTTACAAAAGAATAAATAAATAAATAAATAAAATAAGCCTTAATCCGTCAAATTCAAAGTCAAACAGATTTGATCACTTATGAATGAATCAGCGTCTGGTGCTACAGCATACATAACATATAATAGTTATGTACGAACTCTTATTAAGATACATATCTACACATGTATAATGTATTTTTGTGTACACATTTTAGTACACCTTTGCCCTTCTTATCTCTTCTTTGAATTACCGAAACGGTATCGGCGAGGCCACCCATTGTTTGAACTGTGCACATACCAGTATGCTGAATGTGGTTATTATTATTATTTACTTTCTTAACGCTCCACATATTATATAGATAAGCACATATACATATGTCCGTGCCGCCTAACTACCTTTCATCGTCTAGCAACTAAGAAGTATTACAATACTATATAAATAGCTACACTATGTACATTATAAGGTAAAGTCTGAATACAGAATTGATAAACATATTAATTTCCGGTTGTACAATTGTTTACAACTAATTTAGGTAAATCATTCCTGTAATCCCTGAAGGAGTAGGCCGAGGAGTGTACACTCCCAAACTTCAATACTTACGTTTAAATCCCATGGAATAGGTCGTGAGCCTATTGCCACATGCCGGAAACAATTTAGGTAAATGGACTGAATAAAATTACGGAAACAATTTAGGTAAATGGAATGAATAAAATTTAACCATATTTTCTTTACAAGCTAATTATGAGATGAAACAGAATATAAAAAATATATACTCGCACATGTACGTCTAGTGTTACTTATAACCACTTGCGTATACAATGAAATAACCGGATGTTTTAACTTCACAAGCTATACCCAACGTCATGTAACATCTTTGACTGGCTGTGATGTAATTCAAATGACCCAACATACGAAGGTAACATAATAATAATAATAAAGCGCGATAGAAAGGTAGACTGACTTTCTCGAGAAGTCCTTTCACTCGATTGCGATCGCTTCTTTTAAAAATATTTATGCAATAGCACAACTATGGATTCCATTAGCTAAGCGATATAAGAAAATCCAAGAAACTAATTAACTATACAATTCTGTACTCGCGTAAATGTAATCTTGTTTGGATACAAAACCAAATCAAATACCTAAGAGAACGAGCATTCCGATATCTTAATGCCCATTGAAATAAGAATCAAGTTAATGCGAAACCTACGGCGCAGATTTAGAATCATATACCAGAATGCCCTTATAGCAGATTATCTCATAGATCTTATCAGGCTTATATGCGCAGGCGCATGCTTTATTTGCATAAGTTTATTGTTAATCGTATGGCATTATTGTGCCATCTACTTATCCCAATGAATGTTAGAATGCATTTGGAGTTACTATTTATAATGAACTAGCGTTATATCAAATACCATATTATTTCAACATTTTCGATTTAAAGATACTTTTGAATAAAAAATTATTGATTTTACAAATAATATAGAGACTCGTATATATCGCTACACGGATTATTTTATAGAAATAACAACGTCAAACATAAATCTTGCTTGTTAGGAACCAGGAGACACTTGAATGGACGTGAATAATGTTGTACAAGCAAAAATAGTAAATAATAGCCCACGTATGTTCTTTGTTGAGTTTGAAATATTATTATTAGTCAGTGGTAGCTAAACAGACCATTTGTAAAACGAAGCTCGGTTAACTTTCGTACAGATTGTATCAGTGGCAAGATAAATACTAGTGGACTTATTGTTTTAACCACACTAAATATAGCAATCACGGAAATAAATATTTTATCAAAACAGTTTTGTTTTAATAACAATAAAGAATGTGATAAAAGAAAGACGTATATGGATTTTATAAATTGACTTTTAAAAATAAATAATTCTGAACCAATTCTTCGTATTTACTAATAAACGTGGAATGAAATGTTGTAATAGACAATAAGGTTTTTCAGAACATGTGCAGTACTTATAAGATGTGCAGTTTTCCTTCGCCGTTATAGTAAGTAAAAATTATTAAAAAAAAACGCATACAATTTCCTAACCTTAAAGATTGCAGTCCGGTGGTCCAAACCGTGGACAACAGAGAAAAATAAAAATCTAAACCACTAATCTAATTATGTTGTTTTACATCAGTCTTGTTAATGTATTTATGTAACGGTTAACGTGGCAATGTTAGCGTTACCAACAATATTGCAAAATGCACTATATTTGTATATGAGTAGGTGGATGCTATGAACAAGATCTCTCCTCTATGTAAATGAATCTAGTGCATTGTTTCCTAATGTTAAAAATCTCAGTGACCTGAAATAGTTGTTGTATAACATAGGTGCATATTCTGTACGCAAAATGGACTTCGTTACTTAAAATTTTCGTGGTGTTAAATTATTCATAGATATGAGAAAAGGATAAAGTCATCTACATATATATTTTAATCTGAGATGAAATATTTGTAGAAATCCAAATAGATTTAAGATAAGCGCGTAGAGTATAACTAAAGATGATCGTGCAGTACAGAGTAAGACAATACAACACAACAGTCGTTCTCGATCTCTCTTTCGTTTTGAAGTAATTTGCAGAGATTCAGGAAGCTACATTTTCATACAATACTTGGTGCTGTATAAACCAATATTGCAACGAAAGCGGTGAGATAAATATATAAAATAAAAGAGCTATATCTCAGATGAATGCCAGGGTAATGCTGCCAGAAAAGCGGAGAGTTTATATACTCGTATATAGACTATATAAATTAATTTAATAGTGACACCAACAGCAGCGCCATCAATTCCAAATTGTTTTGTAATTCCCGTATCAATACTCGTCATTTATTTTCCTTTTAAACAAACTCGACGAGTAAGATCATAAAAATTATCTCTAAGTAGCAAACGTTTCGCCTCCTTCGATAGTATGTTTGCTGACAGCATTGTTATGACATTCGGCACGATAAGGCTCTTAACGAATAACTTCAATATGCATATATAGGATCGAAGACAACACATGGTGCAACAGTATATACATATATACATGCCATGCGAGTCTTACCCAGCAGCGGCAGACGTGAGGCCTTCGAGGCGGGCGCTTCGCCCTCTGCTGGGGCCGCGCTTCCAGTCTCTACATCTGCAATCACATTGTCTATTTAAAATTACATATATTTTAATAAAAATGTACCTATAAGACGCCTTAATTTCCCTGAAGTAGTAGGCAGAGAACTTTACTAATGTAGCGATGATAAAAAACCTGGAATATCTATTTTAAAGTACTTTCGTTAATTTCTTGTAGAAGAGATAATTCAGCATAACAACTTAAAACGTTTCGCAGAAAGTTACTGTCGTGGTATTGAGGCAATGAACGTAAATATCTCTTGTGGTTTACATATATTTTTTTTTGTTTAGACAACATACTCGTACATAAGCGTATTCATCTTCATCTTCATATTTAAATAAACACGTTATCTGAATATTGACTGTCAAGCCTATTCCTATACCTACCGACGCAGACGGAGTTATAGAATTAAATGAAATTCTGAAGATGCTAGTAACAATATCACAAGAGCTCAAGACGTCCGCGTTTTATATTCATGCTTTATATATTTAGTTCCTTTTCTATTTATTTTATTAGCATTTTGTAGCTAAATGCGTTTGGACGCCGTTTTCATTTTAGGTTTATTTTACATTAACATAATAATAAAATTAACATAATAATACTAAGATTACATTAACATAATAATAATAAGATTAGATTTATTTTAAATAGACAATAATCTAATTCTAACATAATAATAATAATCGTTAATAAATAGTTATAGTAACAACACAATTATCGTAAACGTAACTTCACGCCTGTAATCCCCGAAGAGGAAGGCATGCAGAACACTCTCACGTTTC
>DWMG01000961.1:0-16753 GCA_018244855.1 Elbella merops
ATTAACCCAGGAGGGACGCGATTACTGCAGGCGGAACCCCACCTCCAGGGCCTTGCTGGATTTCAGGCTGGAAGCCTGCTTCGTCGGCAGTGTAGGTTACGACGTAGACCACCCCATTAGGGTCCACCCATGAGTAGGAACCCTGCACTGCGATAGACTCGTCTTCACGACCTGCATTTTTGAGCACACCGGTTGCTTCTTGTTTCGTGCCGTCCGTCTGTTCGAATCTGTAAGTAGAAAAGTTTTCTAAAGTTAAACACGTATTGCTCTTGATACCTCGAATAGCACATTTAAAGAAACCAAAAGTTACAAGTTCCAAAAATACCAAGTTGGAATTAGTAGTACAATTATTTTGTAATGTTCCAGCTTCAAAACATTTTGAGATAATACGAAGAACCTACTGACAACAATTTATAATTCCAGTCGAAGTTTAAAATTCAAATCGTTCTACGATGTTTAGCGTTCTATGTTATGAATGATTTAATTTGATTTAATTGACACTAAGTTTTGACAAAAGCTGTAAGAATAATATAATACAAATGAAGTGTACATTGAATTGGATAAACATGCAGCGAAAATGTACTCATGCGGCTCATAGGGTCTTATTCATTTACATTGCTAACAATTTTTGGAATTCAAAAATAATTGCCGACCTAACCGGATTGCCTTGAGCTACATAAACTTCTCAAAACTATGACTCCGGTAGCGATTAAATGACACGATGTCCGAACACTACTGGCGCACTTTACGCATAGTTTTATCAGTTCTCTATTGGTTGCAATAGATGGAATAAAATAATAAAAATCCTAGTGTATAAAAGGAAATTTTCGAACAGTCCGTGGTTGTGCCGAGTGCAAAGGTTTGTTTACCAGGATTGTTATCGCCCATAAATACTTTGTTGATCAGACGATTACATCTACAAAAGATAAATAATATGTACGATTGCTATCCCATGCCGTAATCCATGTCCAATGGGAATAAAGTATAGTTAATAGTTAATAGAAACTAAATATTCTACTGAAATGTTTTTTCTCTAATAATTTTTAATTACGATAGTTTAACTGCATATTCTTAAATAAAAGTGAAATGAAAAGCAACAAACGAGTATCTGTAGGAGCCGGTTCCATCGTTGTCGTTATCGTATTTCAGCAGCTGGACATTGTCGGTGGAGTATGTTATTACTTTTGGGGGTGCGGCGGCGACCACGGCGGCCAAGCACAGTGCAATAATCTGTAATGAAATATTTACATGTTTATTTATCACTAATTTTATACTTCGTGTTAACCTTATCTTATTTCATTACTACGTTATACGTAATTCGAAAACAAAACCGAACGTCGGCACTTCGTTTGTATGACAAATTTTTAAGAATTGTTTACACATGTATGAACAACAGACAAATGCACTTTTGAAATATAGCAACACTAGATCACTGCACTATACGTATGTACACAACTAATGCACGTTATAAATACAGACCAATTTCATATCTGTAGAAGGTGGTCCTGCGTCGGCTATGTACGAAGATGTAAGCGCGAGACATCCAACCGCAACCTTTATATCGAAAGCAGATGAATTATTTATTACAATTTAAAATACCCGAATGACATGTTAATACCGAATTAGCGGTGAAGGTTAACCGCTCGCCATTGCTTGTAACACACTTAAAAAACTATGTGTTAAAGTCATCCGAGATATCCATTTCGTACGCACACAATGTGCACGACTCTCGGGCGAAACAGTCCCAAGCAAATGAACATTTTTAACGTGCTACCTTCAATTGTTAAAATTAAATTATTTTTAATTTAATTTTAGAAAGGAGTGAAATATTTCATGTTAGTAACTGGTGCGATAAATTATTTATTTTACAATATACCTATTACATATATTCTCCATATTATATATTATATTATCAAAAACACTGCAAGATTACTTCTCAGACTTAATTATATGAGGTACAATTGCGTGTGTGAAGAAGAGATCAATGACTTTATAGCTTGTATGGTTCACCTGCTGAACATGGGTCTCCCCTCATAATTTGAGAGTAAAGACCATAAGTCACGCGGGCCAAGCGGGGTTGGCAAGCGGGGTTGGCAGGTTTCATAAGCCTTAGAAAACTTTTTTGAACTCTAAGGTGTGCAGATATCTTTACGATGTTGTCCATCATCGTTCCAGTAAGTGATATACGACATTAAAACGCATATTTTCAGAAGAGGTGTGCGTCGTGATTAGAACCCAGGCGTACGGAATGGGAGGTTTAATTTAAAACTACTGAGCTACCATTGCTTCATCACTGCAGCATTTTTTTTACTGCAATTATTTATAACAGTAACTTTAATGCAGATATATATGTATGTACGTGCAAAATACATCTGTCCTCGTTATGTACAATTAAAAGTCTGGTATAGAAAATAATATTCATTAAATGAGCCACTTTTTTATGTTTTTCAAATCAGTAATCTGAAACTGTAGTCTGCAATACTTATTAGGCGTGGCTGAGGATGCTCGATGGCTTAGATGCGCCCAATTGAGAAAATAACATATGAGTCACAATGCCGTATAATCGACTCATCAACAAACAAAACCACTAATCGAAATTGATTATCTAGCCGACGTTTTGTTGTTCAACTTGAATTGCGCTTTTCATATTTCTTGCCGATTAACATTATCTGGCCACTTTACAATTTAGGGTAATTTAAAAGGCTTTTTGTGTCACGTTGAGGGCAGATGGCACGACTCGCCTTTGTTCATGTACCTACACATGTTTAAAAGACATTGTTGGAAATTAACAGATTTTAATAGGTGTCTTGAAGAGTATGCGGTTTTAAATATATATATAAATATAAAATTACATATAAAAAGACATTTTACAATTGGACAAAGAAGATTTAGTCAAGAGTAAAAGGAATTTATTCATGCTAAGTATCAATCATATCCTCCCTGTTGAACATACATGAAACGCTTCAAAGTTCATTTACGACCATTTGAAGATTTCATAATTATGTCACACTTTATTTAAATTATTGTATCGTTACGCTAGGTTCCATTCGAGATGGGCAGAGTATCAAGTGCTAAATATATCTATCCTTACCAGACTACGCAGTTTACGGACCTGCAGTATTCCTAAATGAAGCCTTTTGCACGTGTAGATTCTGTTGGTAGCGCACATGCCTTCACCCGGAGGGGGCGTACACGCATTATGAATACATAATTAGCGTCGTATTTGCAAACTGTTGTGAAGAAGTTGTGACTGTGTCGTTGGTCGAGTTGTTGCAAGCGCGAGTGCCGATCGAGAGGTCCTGGGTTCAAATCCCGGGCCAGTTACTATTGAATATTTTCTAATTTAGAATTTCTAGTAGAGACTCGGAGTCTGGATGTGTGTCCGGTGTATGGTAATAGGCTCACCACCTATTCCATTGTGGGAATTAAACGTAACTGGTGAAACGTGGAGGTGTACTACACTCCTCTGCCTACCCCTTCGGGGATTACAGGCGTGATGTTACGTAATTGTAAGCATTTTTTTTTATATAAACGCATACATGTTTTAATGCGACTCCGCAACGAGTAAAATAATAATCACTCTACACGATGTAGGTACATATATCGTGGATAATAAAAGGGGGTTGACAGACACATGAGGTGTACGGTATCGGTACATGGCCTACAGCGATTCAGATGTGTTGTGTTATTTTCCATTTGGAAAAACAGCTTTAAATTTGAATGGTTTATACATACATCTGGGTTAATTGTATGCTTTGACAGTTTGATAAAATCGACCACTTATGTTTTGTAATCGTATTTTAAAACATGCCAACAAATGAAGATGTCGTGAATGATTTGGAAATTCGATTAAGAGTTAAGTTAAATCGATAAATAAGTAATTCCATAGATATAGAAGTCGTAACATTCCCTTAAACGTCGCTATTCTTTACAGAAAAATATCCTTTTGTTCACCGATTTGTACATTTTTCAACGTTATTAAAGGTTTCGTCTGTCTATCAAAATATATCTATTTCCAGACGGCCGTTAATGTTGTGGAATATATAGTAGGTAGCCATAAAATTATTAGTAAAATTTTATTTGAAAATATGAGTATTATAAATGGAAAATTATAGTAAACGTTTAAAGTTATGCTAATTTTAATGGAGAATATCTAATTTATTTTAATGTGTTCGCATCGATGTGGGTATGTTGGAAGACGTTATAAATCCGACATAATTTCTTACGTATTGTATATTCTATTTTCTATATAATATAAACCAGTACTTTCACATACCACAAAATGTAATATTCATTATTAGGTAGTTGTAGCATGGGCATGTAGCTGTGTCTAGATAGTCAGTCCGTATACCTATATATTAGCCATATTGTACATAAAATGATTATAATATAAATCTGTTTCGCTGGTCGCCCGGCAGCGCGTAGGTGGTTCGCGTGAGCGTCTCAGGCCCGTTGTCGAGAGCGCAGGTTGAACTCGCGGCGGCCTTCTAAAGTATGCAGTTTTGGCAAGTCGTTTGAGTCATTTTGTTATATTCAAGTGACATTTATACACATCTTTTATTTTAATGCATATTTTTCTGATGATCTTTATATAAAATTATTCAAAAAAATTATGCAATATTTTTAATGCTATATTTACATAATTATGGATGTTTCATGAAATGTAATAGTTAAAAATTTTGTGCATTTTTATTCCCAGCTTTCGGTGTTATTTATAAGTACAATAGAAGTTAATAGAACAGGCTACATCTATCCTTATATCTCATAATTAACTAAATTGAAACCAATATATGTTTATGTGATAAATAATACAATAATATAGTGACTTCCTCGTTGGTCGTGTTGGTTGCAAGTGCGACTGCCGATCGGGAGGTTCCGGGTTCGATTCCCGGGTCCCGAACACTACAAAATTTTCTAATTTAGATTTTCTAGTAGTGATTCGCAGTCTAGATATGTGTCCGATGCATGGCAATAGGCTCACCACCTATTCCATAGTGGGACATAAACGTAACCGTTGAAACGTGGGAGGGTTCTGCGTTCCTCTGCCTACCTCTTTGGGGATTACAGCCGTGAAGTTACGTTATATATATTTTTAAGCGTGTACGAAAAGAGTAGAGAATGCAGAAAAAACACGTGAGATCTCTAAGGGTACAGATATAGCCGCAAGTAAGGGAGTTGCCGTGATGATATAATAATAATAAACACTTTCATCACGTTTCAGGGTACTTCGACCGCCCCGTTGGTGGAGTGCCGGGAGATGCTGGGTTCCATTCCCGGGTCGGTTATGATTCGGAGACTGGATCTGTGCCCGGTGTTTGGCAATAGGCTCACCACCTATTCTACGGGATGTAAACGTAACTGGTGAAACATGGGAGCATACTACATTCCTCTGCCTATCCCTTCTCGGATTTTAGGCGTGATGCTACGCTTACGTTCCAGGATATTACGGACATAGATGTAAATGTAGCATTATCTACAGCAATGCGTCGTATTAAATCGCAACTTGGCCAGTTGACCAGGCCATTTAGTCAACATTAAAAGGAAAATGGTTTAATGCTATAGTAGCGTCATTCAGTTCGTAATCCATGGTTTTGGACAGTCTAGAGGCGCTTCTATTATTTTTATTGTCTATATGAGCAACTATTTCTTGCTTACATGTTTCTGTTGGCGATCAGGTGTGATGGCGCGCGCTTCGACATTCTTAATTAACCGACTTCCAAAAAGGAGGAGACTCAATTCGCCTGCATTTATTTTTTTATCTTTGTCAGTTCGTAACTCCGACATTTATGAATCGATCGAGAAAATTCTTCTTTTGTTTCGAAGGATATATACTTACTATTAAATGCCATTTAAATTTGAAGAAATCACACATCTAGAGGTGAAAGAATACGAGAGGTATTTTTATGGGCTTGAATTTTATTTGTACTTAGTATTGTTCTCATGAACACGTAAGGTATACGAAAAATGCCACCCCCAAAACGGGGGATGAAATTTTATGCTCTCAAAGTTTATAATTAATGTAGTATGTATCGTATTTACAAAGATATGCATCTATTAAAAACAGAATATTATGATTTATTTAATAATATTAACATTAACATTTTCTAAATAATTAACTTTTTCAAAATAATAATAATATTATAAATAAAACAATATTTATAAAAAAAGTTCATCTAAAATATTCTTGTGAGGCATGGTTCCCAAAACACTGGCAGCATTTACATTAAAAAAAAAAACAAAAATTTAAAGAAAAAACTGACGTCAAAGAAATTTATTTAAAAAAAATGCCCTGAAAAGCAAAGATTTAGAGGGTATTTCTTGTTTTTAAAACTTTCAATTAAGACAATATAATGTACAATTATTGTTATTTTCGGAGTCAGCGTGTTGAGTATTTACTGTCGCTATAGTTGTAGTTATGTTCTTTATGCCCTTTTATAATTTTTGTAGTCCTTCACCCTTTGGCCCTAACTCTCACAGAAAACAGATAAACCTACAATTACTTAATGCTGCACATCGCTAGCACGTGGAAACGCCTGCGGTCCGTTAAAAATCATTCCGTGTTTTTTGTATGGCACGTGCAATATGAAAAAATCAGCTCGGCACATGCGAATAATTCCGCTCCTGCCATTTGGTTCCGGGGACCAAATGCTACCGATCTCACATTCGACGTGTCCGTACTTCGCTACTGCGCTATCGTGCAGTGCGTAGTTAACTTCTGTGAGTTGTAAATTTACAGCAACTGCAGTGCAACACGTACGTATGAACGGCTTTGCTGTGCTCCACCGACTGAGCACACGCCGCATGGGTGCATCTAAGGCACGCGCATACAATTATATGCCTATTCCCTTTGATGTGTGCCCGAAAAGCTGACTTGCCGGCCCGTAATGATGGGTAATTATTTCTTATAGCCTGTACGCGACTTTGCTCGCCGCAGTCCTTTATATTCGCTGACCGTGGCGCATAATATGATACGGGAATAATTACATCGTAGCACACTGGAAAATGCAAAAATGTAAGTCATAATATCGGTACAAATGTTCTGCGATTTTTATGCCTCACAACCTTGCTTTATTATTCTTTACAATATGTACTTTAAAAAAAAATAATAATACAAATTTAGACTTTATATGTTTTTTATTCTGATAAATGTTCATATTACTGTAACTCATTGTTTTGTAATCTAATGAGTATTTAGTTTATCCCTATTCATTATGTTTGCGCCTGTAATGATACTTTCAGTTATCGAAGAATAAGATATAGGTACATAACTGTGCCGATATAACTATTATACAAGCAATGAAATAATATATAATCACATCAGCATACATTATGATAAACGTAACTGTTCCTATTGCAACTGTAAGTTGAAACTGCGAATATTAAGCATATTTAAACGATGTCTTCACTGATCATTAGTTTGTAGAATTTCATAAAACTGAGATGAATGTGTAACTTTCCAAGGCGGCGCGTGCTCATGTGAAGTTTAGCCCTTTCACTTTCAAATTATACTCAGTGCTCGGTTAATTTCCATCTGCTGTCAAAGTGTATTAAAACATTTTTAAATACGAACGTGCAATATTTGATCAAAGGAATCTCATAATTAACATACCTACATATGTATATCTGTACGAATCTTAAACACGTAAGTGCAAGGTCGATGCACACAAGGCGTTCCAATTCATCGAGTGTCATCTATTTTGTGACCAGTTTTGGTTCAAGTTCACGCCTAATTATGTTTCGCCGATTAATGGAGGTCACAATTTCCGCAGATTTAAATGCCGCCTAATTATGCGTTTCGTAGCGTCTATTAGTTATTATATCACATTCCAAAAACATCAACGATTCAAATCAACATTGTCGTTCCCACCTGTTGTTTTGTCATGGTATTGCCAAAAAATTTTAAAATGATCACTGATTACTTTTGTAACTCATCAAAAAAATCATATGCCAAAATAATGGTACGATACTAAGTAAATGCTCTTTTTTGACACAAATTTTCTAAACTTCTTAAAACAATGATAATTTTGTATGAAAAAATAACCGAAGCCACATAATATGTACATATGTTTACCAACCATACTTGCATTAATGGGTGAAAACCAACTGCGCGTACAGCGTGTTTTTTATTTTATTCCTGCCGTGCCCAAAGAAGTTCAACATAAAAAGAAATAAGATAATATAATATTATAAAAGGCACTTTCAATCAGAGATATTATTTCACTCTTTTTATATTCAAATATATAAAACCTTTAGTAACTAAGTACAGTTTTATAGCATAACGCACAATAATACGGGTACAGTTACTTCGTACGACAATCACGCGATCAGATACTAGCAATATTGTATCTCACGATTGACTTTATATACGAAGTGTTTCTGAATAGAACCTGCGACTTAGCCTAAGGGTGATTGTACTCGTATGACACTGGGTGCCTCAATGACTTCATCCATTATGTCATATTCATGTATTGTAGAAGTAAAAGACAAAAATTAAATTATTATATTTAATACTTATACAAATATATCCTAAGATTGTATATAAATATTATATACGTTCTCATGAGTATTGTGCTATTTACAGATTGAAGTCTCCGATTTTAGGAAATTTTGCTTAACCTAGGAGAGACGCTACCACCGCTGGTGGCACTGCACCGCCGGGTCCTTGTTGGATCTGGGGCTGGAAGCCGTTCTCGTCAGCAACATATGTCACAGTATAGGTCACGCCGTCGGGTCCGACCCAGGCGTACTGCCCTTGAACTGCTATCCCCTCGTTATCTGTTCCTTGATTCCTCAGCTGGCCTTGCTCTTCGTGTTTGCTACCATCCGAAAGTTCCCATCTGAAATTTTAAAAATATAAGTGACGATATATTGACGCACAAATAACACTAGTAATAAGTGCCAATATATGTCTTACGCAAAATTGTAAGAATCGATGCCCGCGTTGTTGGACTCGTAACGCAGTATTTGTACATCTTGGGGATTTTGGGGAGCAGAAGAAGCCGCAGCCACCAACGCGAGCACCACGAGCTGAAACAAATCCACGTAGTTTATTTCCGCGTCTGATTTAAAACAATCCAGCGTACGTCTCACTTCTCACGACACTTGTATTTCACTTCACAGTCGTCATACGTCATACTGACCAATTTCATTTTAGTTATTGTTTTAGTGTCCAGCGACCGTTCTCTTCAAAGAATAGTTTCAATGTGGGATGACTACGTACCGAAACGTCCCTCTTATATATGTATGTATTTCTTCTATGACGGGTTGCAACACTGCGGTCGGGTCGGCGTGGTGCCTCCGTGCAAGCCAAACATTCAGCCGGCTCATCTTTAACCATACTAGTAAAAGTACGAAGTTTGAATGGGGAAGTGTGAGGGGAAGTGTGAGTGTCAAATGGACAATAGATACATGTGTTTGTTAGTAATATTGTGCATAGTGTAGTTTTATTTAAGTAATAATTGACGGCCAAATGTCAGTAGTAAAAGCATCGCAATAGATTATTAATGTACTGTTGCAAACAATAGGTACCATTACGAATAGGTATTTGTACATGTGTATGTCCAGACTCGGCGATGCTCATACAATGGTGGCGATAACAGAAAAATGTATTGGTTTGGACTTAAACTTGATATTAAATGTAAAATTGCAAATTTTTAACACAAAATAAAAGCTAAGCGCCTTTGAAAAATGTTACGTTATAATTAATAAATTATTTTACAACGTAACATTTCGCCTGTTATTCCCGAAGAGGTAGGCAGTTCACCAGTTCCGTTTACCTCTCATGCAATAGGTGATGAGCCTATTGCCATACACCGGGCACAGATCCAGACTCTGAGTCACTACTAGAAATTCTAAATTAGAATAATCCAATATTATAATAGTACAAATTTATTTTCATGTACTTTATTACTCCATACAATCTGCTGGGGTGCATTATGCGTTGTTTAGTGTTACGATGTTTAAAATAACACAAAAATATATTCAATACAATACAATTGTTTCAATAGTTAAATCGTTAAATTTCATTTCTATAAGGCGCTTTTACAGCATAACAGTAGCAGTGTTAATGTTAATATAATTTTATATACATATATGTGTGTACCTACTAAAAGGCTAAAAGCCCCGGTCACCGACGGGCAGTAGCGCCGGCGCGCGCTAAGCTGTGCCCTGCGATTTCCAACCCGCATGCCCAGCGTGGATATTACGGGCATAAATCTCCTTTTGTGGAGATCTATGTCCAGCAGTGGACTGAGATGGGCTGATGATGATGATGTTGATACCTACTTCAGGGTGTGCTCTGAAAGTTTAACATTAAATTATGCGTTGATAAAGATATATAACAATTTATTAACCCTTTTATTGTTCGACTGTTGGACAAGGGCCGTTTCTCAAAATTAGAAAGGTTCACTATGACAAAAGGCGGGGTCACAGACATCTCACGCCCTAATAATACCTACTTATAAATGACAAACCATAAAAATATACATATTTATTCAAAGCACCTGTAAATCTTTTTGAAAAACTTACAAAAACTACTGCGAACCCATTTTCAATAAAATATATTTCTCTTCTGTCTGAATATATTTTAATACAGCACAAAAAGTGCTATATTGCCACAAAAATCATAATGGAATTCATATGCGGTCGCCACATCAACAAACTTGGTAAGTGCGCCTATTATTAAACATACTCATTAGCCCTTCGTGTCTACGGTCATTGTTACTGACATCGACATTATAAAACTATAGATACAATGTCTAGGTATAATTCAAAAATTTATGAATATTAAAAGTAGCATTAATAACATTGTATTACAGAATTAACATTGTATGTATCTAAGTAAGCGATTTTAGCACTTATGTATACGACGACCCAGCTCGTCCGTACAGTGCCATTAAAGCTAGCGATACTTAATAAATAGTTTTTTTTTATCCCAGCCAAGTGCAAAATACCGATGCAAAAGATATTGACATCTATATGTAGGTATAGATATTAATAGTAATCATGACCTCACGCCTGTATTTCCCCGAGAAGGATATACAGAGTAATGAAGTTCTCATACTTTTCACTGCCTTATCCGCTAGTTTTATAAGCTTATATATTTATAATGTTCAAGACGCAAACTGTGAGAGCCTATATGGCTTAGACTTCAGTCCTTCAATGGCGGTGTGGAGTTCAAATCTGGCACGTAAGTCTGGCTACAAAAATATTACCAAACATCGTGACACACGCCTTAGTTGTCAGTTCTAAAGTTTATGAATTCTGTCGATCCAATCCACTTTTGGACACTATCTTAAACCCTTACTTTTGCTGAACTTATTTTATGGCTATAGAACGTCGGATAGGAAATTCGTCTGAACAATGAACCGATAATGTTCATAAAACACACTCTTTACTAATATTAACAATAAAATATTGGAAAGGTTGCAAATAGTTCTTTGTTATTTGACAAATGGCCAGCCAGGGCGTTATTACTATAGTCTTGTTCTCTACAACGTTGTTACAGAATAAGAAAACACTAGCATTAATTAGTAACGTAAGGTCAGACGCTTAAAGCCTTAAACTATATACAATAATCCGCTTAAAAACAATAGAGTTACAATCATAACTTACTTAAAAGCTTATTATTTGCTTAATCGTGTAGAATTCTTATAAGGTTATGGGAACATCAATCAGCTCGCGCGGCCACAACGGCCTTTAACATTTCCACGGGCTCCGTGTTGTTTTGGAGATGACACCTCTTTACCTAAAAATAATTCTTATGCATATACACATAGAGATATATTTGTTGTAGAAAACACGTGTCGTACGTTAATAAATGTGCAAGCCGCAACCTAGGATAATAACGTTGGAAAGGCCAAGGTTTTACATTTTGCGCTGAATAATTTGTGAGCAATTGGTTTTTGATGGGCGTTTCAGTAAAGAACAAATTAAGTACGTGAGAACAGCTTTGAAATTTTTTCAAAAAACCTTTATATAAACTGTCATTAGATGCATTCTCTTTTACAATATTAGTGCAAATGTTTCAAGAGGGATCTTTTTAAAAGTAATGTCTGATGACTGTCTTCCAGATTTACCGATTGCATCGAATGAATGTCTCCGTGGAGTGTTTCGGTCGGTCCCAACCGGTCGTGTTACGTCACAGACGGTTGAACCGAAGACACGAACCGCTGACCTCTGACAACCCGCGCCGCCTTCCTCGGCGCGACTTTTGGGTCAGCCTGTGACTGTGTTGCGATATCTTATCAAAATATTTAAATACATCTATAATGAGCTTTCATAATATTCAAGGTTGCGTGACATAACATACGTAATGTCATACAACATCATGTCAAAGGAATTTGACCAAACAGATTACATAAATAATATGCCGAATATCTTTTCCACTTGATTGGTATGTTAACTTTATCGCTACTGTCTACGCGAGCTTTGACAAATGATACACGCAAAGAAGATTTTTTAAACCATTTGGTTACCTCTATGTGTGTCCGAAGTGAGATGATCTATATATTAGATATATATGGATCGGGTATGACAGTGGAACGTCAAGTGTATGAAAAACGAGCGGTTATCGAGTGAGA
This sequence comes from Elbella merops, assembly GCA_018244855.1. NCBI lineage: Eukaryota > Metazoa > Arthropoda > Insecta > Lepidoptera > Hesperiidae > Elbella > Elbella merops. The sequence continues at coordinate 12,582 of DWMG01000961.1, forward strand.
ATTGAAGCACGCATCAGTATCGTTGGTAAATCGCAAAGCGGTTGCCTCACGGTATGATTTGTTGGCAGATGTAACGATGAGCTACGCCTTATTGGTCATGGGAACGATACAATCGAATTGTGATGTAGCTGCTATCAGATCTCTGAATAGGGTTTTCACATTCAGTCGTTTTCTAGTAAAAATCACGTAGAAACATTCGCCGGCTCTTTATTACTATAATACAGCGGCCATTGTTTTGTAAAAGCGCCGCGAGTGTAGTACGAGATGTTCACTTTGAACATTGAGGACGGCGACCGTGGTAACTGCTAACTGAATGCTCGTTACACGCTATTAATTTTACAAGTGATACCCAAAATTGGGTAAAAGCTAATTAGTAATTATTATGTAAGTAACGTTACATTACACTGTCGGTTATTTACCCATTGCATAATAACACGGCTATTACATATTCCATGATGTTTAATGGTTACAATTTATCTTTCCTTAACCATCTTCCGCTGATTTACCTCTCCTCGGTAATGTTCGCTTTTTCAATTAAGACGTTATTTTTATTTGCCTTACTTTTAAACAATTCATGATAATTCACGACGAAGTGCAGAGCGTTGGCATAAAGAGTCATAATTCTATAAAAATATTCTACTGTTTTTTTTTATAAGTATAGACGAATTTTTGGTTTGGCTATAAATGACAATAAATATAGAACATTAGATCATAGGTTATTTACATTAGCAGGACATTAGCATAAGAGGGACAGTTTCTAGAAATAAAACGAACCAAATGAAATAAAATGAACCAAAAATTACTATCATTATAAGATGCTTTTTATTTTCGATTACTAATATAAGAAAATTCTTTCACGTTTCTTCTCCAGGTGGCAAAGGAGTGAAATATCCTGCCAGCATCTGTGCATCATCCAGCAGCATCCACACACAGAAACTAAGACCCTTCAAATCCAAATGAAGAGATTTTGTCAAGGCATGTGTAAGTCATCTTAGTTAGCATTTACGCTTTCCTTTAGACACGATCGCAGCCAGGAGGTTGGCAGTTATACACATGATATATATTTAAATAATAATATAAAAATAGTCTAGAAGGAAGCGACAACCCTGTCGAGCTCGTCCTCGGTGAAGCACAGCAGCATCAGGCAATAAACCCGTCGCCGGTCGACGGGGCTATCGGGAACGCGCGCCGCGTAGTATTGATCTTCCTCCGGCGAGTACCTCTCCTCGTCCAGCCTACACATCTGCAGTCGATAAGTCCCGATTATCGAGGGTTCTAATAAATATTTATAATAATTGAATGTTTAAATATAAATCGTGCATAATATTCCAACTTGGACACCGATAAAAAACAAAAGCTACACTTAATACACCAAAATAAAGGAATTTGAATTAAATTAACTATAAAATAGAGTATTTTGAGCACAATATGTCGTAAATATTTAATATCGTTAATTTAAAATCGAAAAACGAATGATCATGATTTAAAAAAGATAAATTCACCTTTACGATGTGTCTGTCTTAATAACTCGCCTATTAATTTTTGTTAGACAAAAATTGACGATTTTGTAACTTCTCCATTAAAGTTTTCATATTTTAAAATAATATGTGGTTTGTATGTGGGTTGCATCATTTTTAATTTCACATGGCAAAAACCAAACATCACTTGTTAGCATTTACGAAATGGAAACTATTTAGCGTATTAACCCAGTGTCGAAATATATGTAATTAATATTCTCAGACTGTGGTCTTTGTTTACCTTTTTGCCATTTTCGTCATAGCACACCAGCTCTTCGAAGTGGCTGTTCAACTTGTTCTTAGGATGCCTGAAGTAACTCTTTAGCTCGGCGTATCGGCCTAAATGCTGCAAATAATTTTCTATGGGGTCATTACAGGAGTGAATATAGAATATATATATATATATATATATATTGGTGTATTACCGTACTAATTATTTCAAATAAATAAAACCTGTACATCGGTGTGTTCGCTTGCTTCATATACAAATTTTAAAATTATTCTGCGTACTACCATTCGTAGGCAGCTGTAATCGCACTGCTGTTTATGTATCTCTCCGTAACTAGGCTGTCTCGAGACAGCTTAGCCACGCTAATACTTACTTACTACTCGTGATGGGACTGCTATTATAAAATAATATTATTACATTGTTATTGATCAATTACTAAGAGTCTTGGAGGATGAGCGGGGTACCCAGTAATACGGGTTACTAACCTCGAACAGGGGCTCTGTCTAAATGTAACTTTTTAATCAATAAATAAATATCTTATTTTATTTTTATTTATAAAATCATATGTTGTTTTGTTTTTATAAAAAACACTGTTGTTACTAATAAATCACGTTTCAACGCACAATTGTGTATTTAAAATATAATTTATATTTACATAAATATATAATACGAAATCGATATCTTAGCCTAACATTCATCTATTTAGTATAAGGTGCAGCTGCGTGGGCGATGCGAGAAACAGTGCTCTTCAATCCCAACCTGCTTGCCTAGCAAGGGATAATGGGAAAACCGCCCTCTAGGGAAGCCTATATGCAGCAGTGGAATGAATTAGGCTTATGATAATCATTTATCATCATCATACCTCGGGATCCACGGCGCCGCTTTTTCTGACAACATCCTGTGGAAATTCTCTCGGAAAAATTCTTCTTAGTTCGACATCTTCACTGGTGTTTATTACATATTAAATATCAATCGATATTTATTACATATTAAATATCAAATATGAACATTAATGATATTTATTACATTAATTCAAATTAATATTTTAATAATTAATAAATTAATTAATTATTGTATGCTCGTACATCATGTATGAATGTATATAAATACTCACTATGTGTATATTACACAGTTACTTTCTTGCGTCATGTGGACTAAGATCTAGAATTTAAAGAAAATGGCACATGATTACTGTTGACATCCTTTACTCAGATTTATGTATTATAATATATATATATATCTTTTCCTTATTTCTATACGCCCATTATACAACAAAAAATTCATATTGCATGTTCTAATTACGCCATCAAGATAAAGGCGCTATTAGCATTAATAAAAAATTAAAATTTGTTTCGAATGTAGCTTACAATATGGACAATGATTCCGAAAGACGTTTTCCATATCATTGTGACCTGTAAATAGTTTTAGAATTGTTTAAGTATGAAATATGTTATGGATCTATAAATTGTAACCATAAAATGTTATCGAGAACTATATCGAGAGAAAATAAAATTGTATTGTTGTTTTCTTGTAAAATGTTTCATATGAACGGTGTATGTACATAAAATGGTGCTTGTTGCTAGAGGACTACGTCTGTTCGTGTTGCGAACAAAATAATGATGGTACAATTTGTTGTGTAATATTTTAAAAAATCCAATAAAAGCCTTATGGCTTTAACCCTTTTCTTATGGAGAAAAGTGGCTCCTGTTCAATAGTGGAACCAGAACAGAGTTGATGATGATGGTAATAATGAGCGTATTTAAGTTGAAGATCGAACCATTGAAGGTATCCAGGAGTTCAGAAGAACTTGTATAGGTTTGGTGCCAATTGCATGGCACCTTCGTGGACTACGCTTAAAGTCGAATGATGGGAACGTAGATTTCATTAAAAAGCTTAATAATCATGTGTCTTACATTTTAGTAATTCTCTTTTTATTTTTATCGAGTCTTATCTGAAATATAGACTTAAAACATATTGTCTCGAAACTTGTTAGTAAAACTTTTCTCTTAAATTTGTTTTTAAAGTCCACCTTAACTCAGTTATTGTTAATTACAATTCAATTAATGTTAAATTATAATTTAACCGATCCAATAAAACGAAACGACTGTATTCCTTATTTTTTTATTGGACAAGTATTTTTATAGCGATTCAAACGATCCGTCTATCGTTAAACCTCGTATCCGTGTTAATAGCTTGTGGCCTGAAGCCGTTCGAATCCGCCACATATCGTATAAAATGTGGTTGACCTTCCGGGTCTACGTACCCGTACTCTCCTCTGACCACCAAGCCCCTTAGTCCTGCCGAATTCGTTATGATGCCACCGTCTTCTTTTCTAAAAGAGCCATCGGACACTTCATATCTGGGAACGAAATATTGTGGGATTGTGTACATATACAGGCTAGCATAATGTAGCATGTTCCGCGCGG
>DWMG01000962.1:0-16751 GCA_018244855.1 Elbella merops
TCTCCAACCCGCATGCCCAGCGTGGAGATTACGGGCATAAACCCCCTTTTGGGGGAGGCCTATGTCCAACAGTGGACCAATATAGGCTGATGATGATGATAGGTTATGCTTTGTACACTCATGTTAAATAAGATACGCTTAAAAGGTGTAACAAAAAGTAAAAAAATGTTAGAAATGCAAGCTGTAGATGACAGTGACATTTGGACATAAGTAAATGTACATATATTTTACATGATACAATGGTATGTGCCGGCTAAAATCAACTAGGCATTTTCCCCGACAGAACGACTAGTATGGGATCTATCTGAGGATTTCAATGTCCTTCTTCATAAGCTCCTACCGCTTTTGGAGAGGCAGCAATGGAGATTTTAATAGTAAAATTTATTTCATAACCTTGACTGCTTGACATCACTACACTGACTCTTTCTGAGATTAAACCGCAACAGATCAGTAAAGTTCAAATCGCTAAATTAAGTAAACTATATAATATAAAGAAAATTAAATAAATCAAAATACAGACGTGATGTTATGTTATAGAATATGATTAAAATTGTCATCATCTTTCATTAAGCGTATTAACTTAATTTATGATCATTATTTTGATACTCTAAATCGTCGTTTACGGTAATTTCAAGATTATAGACAATTAAAAATAGATAATTACTAATTTTTAACTAACGAGTTTCCATTTTAATAACGTACAAAGGATTTATAAAATTTAACATGCAGCCTGATAATGAAAGCGTATGATCTAGAAACACTAGCACCGCGTAGTTCAGTACATACGATCGGCCGCGACCCCCACCGTGACGTCACTTCCGCAGTCGAATCGCTTCCGGCGCACCCGCGGGCTTTTTGACATTTACTCTTTGTTACAGTCGACATGTCAAATTATCTCCCGATGACTCGTATGATTAACCATATGGAAAATAATGGTGGGGCCGAAATTGTATGATTCATTGCCAATTAGCCACAATTGGTAATAATGTACAAATCTGAACGCAAACTTATATTTCGTTGTTTGTATTCAGTAAATACACACGTATTTATTACGAAGAAAACGTGACATTTGTTTTAGAATCGAACGATCAATGAGCATTGAAGGGCGATTGGTGCACCGTTCGTTTGAGCGTGACAAAATACCGCGAACACCATTATTCACTTTAGCCAACAGGATAAATGTATTGAATGAATGGACTATTTAGATACTTTTTATGTAACTGTCGCATCTAGTGAACGTTGTGAATTCATTTTGATTGTACTATTTTTATATTGAATGGAATTTACATTGAAATAATACTGCTTTAAATTTTTAAAAGCATCTGCAAAACTTGCATCAATGTCAGAATCTATTTGAACGATCGCATCCAAAAATTAGCGAACCATAATAATGGTTAGTTTAGATAAATAAGAAACAATAACTATGTACCTATGACTACATATTAACATGCTATGTATGTATTCGTATTTGTTTGAGTGCCAAGATCACGGTCATACGGTATTCCGACTGTAATTGCCGGTGCAAATATACTTTAACATTATTACAGACGTAGGTGATGTTCCGTAGTAGGTACTTTGGTAGGTGGGACATGAACAATAAATGCCTAAGGGCTAAAGTGGTCTTTAAACCTATTTTGCCTTTCGTTTGATGCGTGCCAATTTATTATTCTTATTTAAGACACAAGGAACCAGAACTGAAAAAAATCGTCGTCCAAAATATATCCATATGTCCATTACTTTGAGATTTATTTACCGTGTGTATTATTTATTAAATAGTATTGATGGCAATAGGCTCACCAATAATTCCATGATGCGACGTATAAAATACCTAGTGAAACGATAGAGTGTAACTACACTTCTCTTGCTGCCTGTTTGGGGAAAGACAGTTGTGATTAAACATATTTTTTAGAAATTTACGCTGTAAAAAAATATTTTATTAGACACAGTCACATTTGAAAGTCGCAATGACCGTCCCTGTACTTGGCCCAAGACCTGTGTTACAAGTAATGACAAGGAAAATCAGCCTGAAGAAAATGCTGAAGGAATTTAAAGCAAAAAATAAACTCTTCTGCTTCATCTTTAACGATGTCATTGCGTAGTTTTTCCGTTCCGAAAATGGTCATGAATTCTAAACGTCCCATATTTCACAAGCGACAAACCACTTCTCATAAAAACTGCTGAATTTATGTATCCCGGGTACACGAGTCATAAGCCACGTAATCTCGCCGTGCAATAATTTGCATTCACCACACTCCAACACTGGCAGTGACTTTATTAAAAGCATTTTTGCCTAGACGTTTTTTTCTAAAAAGAGGAATTCTTATATAAGAGAACATTAAAGTACATTTATGTCTGAAAAACATATTTAAAAACACACAAATGTATTCGATCCCCGGCTCGGACAAAGTATTATTGGGTTTTTCTAACTTGAAATTATCCGTAATAACACAAAGTCTGGATTGTACCCGGTGGGATATATAACATAGATCGTGATCTAGTAGGTACTACACTTTTCTGCCCACCCCTTCAGACGGTAAGAGTGTGACGGTATGTTATATTTAAAAGTACACCGTTATAAAATATTGTTTTTTAATTTCATATTCTTATGAATTTTAGTTTTAAAAAAGGGTAGAAATAAAATGTAATATTCATTTTATAATCCTCAAACTACAAACCGTTTAACCCTATTTAATAAATACTTATATTATACATATTTGTTTTACGTACACACACTAAAACCAATGGAATATATACAAGATCAGTTGTACAAGTGCCCTACTTATTCCACAGGGAAAAGTCTTCCAGTAGGCTGGTAGTAAAGTCGATTGGTTATTGCTAGCTTAGTGCGTATAGTATAATTAATCTTTAATTAATATATAAATAATTAAGCATAAGGGAAATAAAAATTGCAATTAAACACATTGCATGACTAACACCGTTTAGATAGTGCACATTTTAACAAGTGTTCTGTTAATTATATTTTGTTTTTATTAATAGTTTGGCGTGCTATTGAAAATATTATTATATAAATTCCTAAACGTCATAAAATTTGTTATACAAAGTTTGTTGTATCCGGCAAGTCTCGCGCACGGAAATTTTCATACGTTGCATAAAGTCGCGCACAATAATTCAGACCGAGCCGTTCGTTTCCACGTTAATTGAAATTCCATCGCTGTGTCCCGCATCATCCGCTAGCTAGATCAATAATTTAGATACCGGTATATCACAAATCCTTTTATTACATCGCCCTCACGCTTCATTGTGATTGGACATGACAGTTAATGCGTTAATGAACAATCATTTTCATGACGATTATTACCGATGTTGGCTCAGATGTTGACGCGTAAATCAAAACGCGTCAGATTCGTTCAAGTATCGAGTTTAATGGATAGAGCTAGTCATTTCTCAGTTGGTTTATAATTTCAATGTATCTGTCTATAACGAAGGTAAATGCCACATTCATTGATAAAATATTTGTGATACATTATGTATTCATATATACCAATTACTTGGTAATGTATGTAATAAGATAAAATTCGATGGTAATAGTTATCATGATGTCTGCAAAAAACAAACATCCTTGTAAGAAATTAGAACAACTGAGCCCTAAAATTAAGCACAATATACCTACACAAATTTAGCACGTAATAATATAAAGTATTTTGCATACAAAGTAATGCGCTGACCCATTTGGAACGGAGGGCTAACGTGTAAAATAAATATTATTAATACAAGGGCACACAAAGAAAATCACAACTCTTAATGTTTGAGTCACTAAAGTCGACATAGTACGGATTTAGACGGTCCAAATATCTCTTCGGACGACGCACTTGCTCGATAAGCAAGGGTGTAAGGGCTTGCGAAAATAATTTTATGAATATGAAATACATTAAGCAAAGCAATCAATTTGGCTTCTTGGCACATATTCTTTACTGCAATAAAATATTTCAACTGGTTAGGCATAGTAAAGAACAGAACCATATAGAAGGAATAAAATATAGTTGTACATTACGACCATATTTTAAATAAGCAAATTATAAATGTGTATAATATATGTTAGGTATTTGGTTTTCGTATGTTCTAATTAATTCTTCATGAGCATCAGTATTTAAATACTCTAATCTCATTATCGATTTCAAGGCCTCTTTCATCATAATAATAATATGATAACATAATACAGCACTTAGCAAAATGATATCAAATTATAACTGAATTTACTATAATTTTAAACGCTTGTAAATATTAAGAAACAAAACAAATAAAGGAACAATAAATAATAAGTACTGTATTTATTTGTGGTTTTATTAGACAATTATATTAAGCACATTTCTAAATGCCCTCTCAAATCCCTTTTTTACATATATGTAAAAAACTTTTTTTATATTTACTTTTCATCGAATCAAAAAGAGCTATATTTTAGTCAAGTAGGTTATTTTCGAACATTGTATAAATAAGATACTTCATATAATACGTTATTATGATTCTATATTGTATCATATCGACGTATTTCAAGATAACATATTGCACTGCAATAAACAGATGACGTTCGATCTACGCAAGGAGGTACACTGTTACTTCGAAAATATCATTGCTAGAAATTCTAATTCGGTCTGAGTAGCAAATTCGTTTCGTTATAGGGTTAATAAATGCAAGACATAATTATACTTCAGATCACAGGTTTCATATTTATTTGCAGATGCACATAATGTAAAGTAAATGTTTCGTTTTTGGCTCTTAATCGTTTGTTGTCATGAAACAATTAAAAACCGAATCGTGTTTATATATATACATATATATATTTAATAATATGTGTGTATTAATAAAAGTTAAATTTTCACTTACCCATTGAATTTCGGTTTGACTGTTTGATGTATGCTTCATCTCGAAAAACTATCGTTGAGTACATGTATAATACTGAAGACTAGATTATGAAAAATTAATGACTAAAAGCAGACCAATATCATGCAATCACAACACATAATTATTATATAAAATATTTATTTTAAATTAGTTGAAAAGTACTCTTTGCTACAACACTCATGTAACGCAGTTAGTATCATTTATTTTGTAATAAACGCAAGACATATTTGCCAACAGCCAACACTAAGATTATCACTGCACAAAAAACCATTACATGCGCTGATTCTTGTTCGGGTTCCGACTCACCAGAGCGGCCGTCCTCTCGTTCCTTAGTTTTTGCTGTAAAACTAACAAATTCCTGCAAATGGCTAGGTAATTTGGTCATATCTTTTTCTTCACCAGCTTCAATTACTTTTATTTTATGCTCTATGACTTTTGGTTCCCTATAAATATCTTGGCTTTCTCTTTCGTCTTCAGTTTCAGGATCTTCGATTCCTAATTTATGCCATCTTTCTCTCGCCCTTGATATAAATTCTTTTTCTATTTTATTGTTAACTTTTGATTCTAGAGCGTCTAGGGCAGGCATACTTTTAGAAATGTTGTAGCCTCCTGCCGAAGCAGGAGTGTATGAGATTTTTATGAATTTTTGTTGTTTTCGTTGTTCTCGTTCAGCCATTTGATTAACGTATTCTGAATACATTTTTTCCCGGAGTAATTCTTCTTGACTTTTACTAAAAACTGAAGATAACTTGCCTTTGTTTTCTTTATGATTCTTCGTATCCGAAAAAAATATGTCTTTTTTTGGTTTTGAAAGAATATTCCAATCGTATGATTTTTGTTCTACATGGGACCTATCAGAAATTAGAGGAGCTCGAGGACCTTTTTTGTCAGGGTAATGCATTTTCTCTTTTTCAAGTCTTCTAATTTCTTCCTCTACCTCCTTTTCTTTTCGGCGAATATATTCCATTTGTTGATCACACAAATCTTTTGGTAACGAAGGTCTTCTAGGATAATCTTGCTCTTTAAATGTATCTCGCATATTTGAGTAATACCTATGCATATTTTGTATTGATGATATATCATTTTCAATTTCCTTATTTAGATTTCCGGTTGAATAATGAAAAACTTTCCTTTCACTTCGCATTGAACGATATGAATGATCAGTAAAGTCGGAACTACCATCACTTTCATAAAATGATGAAGAAAATTTTCTAGGTCTAGGGGGTGGTATGGGTTTAAATGATATTGAATCTTTCATAACATTGGATTTGGTATTTTTTTCTTCAGAATGTTTTGTGCTATCTAAGTAATTTAATTTAGGTAGCGATTCTAAGCTTTTGAAAGAGTTTTTTTGTTTTGATGATAGATTAATGTTATTTGTAACAGATGGATCACGAATTAATGCCAGTAATCGACTTCCAGTCTGTGATTTAAATGGTACAATTGGCGTAGTGTCGATATTTTCGTTTAATTTTTCATTATATCCTCTGCGATCTACAAATTTTTTATGCGTATCTATAAGCTGAGTAGCATCTTCTCGTTTTATAATTGTATTTGTCTTTTCCATTAACATTTTCTGCGATGGTGATAAACACACGTACAAAGGATCTATAACTGTCGGTATAGCAGTCCACTGTTGTTCGTCTTGAGATTTTTTCAAAGACGAATTACGTGGCTGCACAGGTGGAGGTTTTTGTTCCTGATTTTTTATAGGGAGTGACACTTTTTCTATATTTGAAAGATCGGGTAAAGGAAAATAAGGCATCTTAGCGTAACCCTTTTGGCTGTTAGATGTTTCAGTTGATTTTTCTTTCAGTAGTTATGAAGCGTCACTTGATTCCAGAGCAAGAATACTCATACTTTGCAAACGTTCTGATACGTGTGCTAATTCTTCCAGTATCTTGTTACCAAAAGGAAATGATTCAATTTTTTTCAAGCATAGATCCCTCAGTAATAATGGAGTCCTTTTATTATAACTATTTCTGTAATTATTTTGTGGCGAGTCTCCTGCAACACATTGAAATACTTCTTTAACGTGACTAGTAATATCAGTGTTTTGGATACTTTCTTTATCAGTTTTATTATCGGTAGTAGTGCTATCTTCATGCAGTGTGTTAGACACATCATTAAGGGAAGAGTAGTTAGGATTGTATTTGGCTGTGCATTGAGAAGAGCAAACACTACTAGAAGAATCTTGTCGTGTAAAAGTATCTTTATGATTATCGGAAGTAGATTCTGAATCAGAGGTAACTTCTTTGATAAGATTATTGATGGCGTCGTTTAATTCGCATTTTAACACCTTCATCTCTAAATCATAAGTATCAATCTCTTTCTTAGATGATTCATGTAGAATTGTATTAGAATTTATTTCTGATCCGATCCTTTCTTTGCTTGTTTGGTCTCCTACCACACAACTTAGTGTAATTTTAGGTTCAACTCCATAAACATCTTTTACAAATAAATTTGTTTTTATATCATCAGTTGACAGCACAACAATTTCATGTTGAGTAGAACTTGTTATACTTTTTTCCAAGCGTGTGTCGCTTTCTATTTCTTTCGAATCCTCATTAGCTTTAACTATTATGTCCGTAGGCGTATTGCTATTCTGCTCTTTTTTAACATTTCCTGTATCTTTCGAAACAAAAGTATTAGTAAGGAATTTTTCTGTATCTGTTACTTCTATCGTTGGAGTGATTATGCGAATGGATGCGTCACTTACTTCGTCGTTTTCTATATCGTCGCCATTATCGTATAGAGAACTTGTGCTACTAGATGAATCTGTTAAATATACTACTTCGGCACCTGTTATTTTTTCTATTGTTTTTAGGGACCAATCACCTCGGGCTTCAGTAACTTCTGGTTCTTTCAATTTTGCATCAACTAAAATGCATTCTTGTGGAATAAGTTTACTTTTACTTTTATTAAAGGCATTTGGTTTAAATGCAGACATTGATTTCTTTTCAAATACTTCATCTTCTAAATCATCGTTATCGCTCTTTTTATCACTTAAATACGAATGTCGACGTGATGCTGCAGATGATTCACTACTACCTTCTTCGTCAATTACATCTAATCCTCTAGAAATATTGCCACGTTGAAGAAACATATCTTCAGCAAAGCCTTTTTTCCTTAATCGGTGTTTGATTTCCTTGTTAATAATTTGTTCTATTTCTGTATTTATTTCGAATGAATTAAAGTTAGATGGTGCTGTTGCTAAATTAAGACTTTGCAAATAACATCTTAAGGATTTTTCTTGTTCTGCATTTAAGGATTTTGTCTGTATACATTGAGCAATTTCAAGAGGGATCGTTGTTACAGAAAAAGCTTCAGCTATCAGATCTTCTGGTTTCTTGATTTCATTAAATTCATCAATTTTCTCCCATTCTACGTCGGATTCGGCGTCAGTTATAATAATATTACTTTGTTCTACTATAGCTACACTCTTTTCTTGTTCAGATTGGATATTACTTTCTTCCGTAATTTCAATAATTGTTGGAGATTCATCATTGTCAACGCTTTTACTCTTCACACTATTATTTAATTTACATTTGTTTGTTTTTTTAACATCTGGAGATTCTACTACATATGCTGGAGAATCTATAAGACCCTGATGAGTTTGAAATACATTCATATCAATAGGAACGCAGAGATTTTCACTTTGTTCTAATTTCGATTTAGTTTCACTATCAGACTGAACATCAACTGCTTTGCTTAAATTTGGATTTTGGTTAACGCTTGTATCGTTCGTGTCATCAATTACAACTGATTTGTCAATTTTCCTATCCTTTAGTGGTTCTACTACGCAAACAGTTGGATCACTTGGAATCTCCGTTGTTTGAATTATATTGGTAACGTTAGAGGCACAAAGATTTTCAATGGGATTTGGTTGTAACGTACTATTAGCATCGGGTATGGAACACTGATCATGACTAACTGCTTCTGTAATATTATCTTGATTAAAATTAGGGTTTTGTGTGATATTGTTTTTATTTCCGGTATCTAACTCGGATTGGGTATTTTCATTGCTATGATTTAAGGTCTCTTCCTGAGTTTGTTTATCATAGAATTCACTGTTGTTTTTATTTACATTACTTTTATTATTATTTTTATTTTTTCTTTTATTATTTTTTCGTCGTTTCGATTTGTCTGGCATATTGCCTTATCACTTCACTATTATCACTGATACCACGTAATCACAGGCACATAACACAAATGCTCAATCAGTCACGATTTCACACTTCCCGCTGTACCGGTAACAAACGCGTAGGAGTTGCGGTTTTTACGAGCCGTTACGTATAAGTGTCAGTGCTAGGGATATATTATCGTTGACTGGATAGATCACGCAAGGGCTTGCACTGGATAGAGCATTTTAAACAGGTTCGAGGTTAACTAATTTTCTTTTTTGCGAGTGATCGTCGGCTGTGGCAGTCGTGCGCCCGCGCAGCGATTTACTAATAATTATAAATGGGTTGAAGTGCGCGAGCGCGAGCTGTAGACTTTATTTTTACGCAGAGACGTGTACACGAGTGGTGCGCGCGCGACTCTCGCTCCTCGACCACGAGGGGAGTCCGCACATCAACGGCCGAACCGAAACACACAAACACACGGCGTCTGTATTATCAGCAGACGCGATATAAATCGTTCATTGCTAATTAATATTGCACACGCATAGCATTATCCATTTTAGGGATGAATAACGGAGAAGAACCTCGAATCACAATGGCCCGTGAAGTGTATCAGGAAAGGAATAGGACGCAAACAAAATTTTAATCGTTAAATCATAGTACATAGGAGAGCGTTACGAAAAACAACACAACATTTAACAATGTAATGTAATGTAATAATGATGAATATTCTTTCCTAAACATACGAACACAATTTCCGAACGATGTCATTATCATAAATACAATACTTCTGAACGAAACCGGATGTAATAGATTCATATAAGAGTAGATACATTCTATGTTTATATATCGTGTTCTGATTTAGATTTTTTTATTTAGGATCTATGCTATTAGAAAATAATTTTAGTACGTCAAATAAAACTACTGTTGATAATGAAAATACATTGCAAACAACATTCACGCATCCTGTAATATGATTGACTCTGTGTGTAGGAAGCGATATAAAGTTTATAACGAGAGCTCGTGGGCTAAAAGTAGAGTAACAAGCCCCTATGTATCTAGACTTGCAGGTCATCTAGACTGATTGACCACTTCCACCGGCACAACGCTCCGTGCATCTAGGATAATTGTAAAAACTAGATATACTGTTCTACGGTTGAAAATAAAATGCACGAAGTATTATTTTTTTAAACTGCAAAACCTAGTAAAATTTCCAAAGCAATATTCTTTAGTAGATAGATACTACAATGTACACAAATCAGTATTGTTGTTATACGAGTATATGTGGTGTTTATAGTGAATCATACTAATATAATTCTAAAAACAAAACAAATAAAAAATAACAAAAACGGAAATGAAATTTAAGGTATGTAGTTCGTCTAAATTACATTCAAGAGTATTTTTCAATTACGTGATTTTACCGCGTTAACAGATATGAATCAGTCCGATTACATTTTTAAACTCGTTTCCATTACGTCTGTATTCGTCACAAACCACCGAGATGCATTACTTGTACAATAAAATCGACATCGACACAGATTTATATGCATAGTCCTGTTCGTCGAATCGAATATAGGTCAGGTAGCCGATTCTAAAAAAACACTGGACTACTGGCTCAGAGCAATAATGTTCATCATTTCGCATACACATAATATGTAGGTACGAGTATAATGCAGGTGATTTCATAGACTTTATTCTTAGACGAATTCTGCACGACTTACATTACTTTCATGTAATAATCAACTCTTATTAATAGTATCTCTGTGGGCTGTATCGAAAACTCTAGGACTGCTACAGTTTGAGGCGACCAGCATTGTAAATCAGTGCAGGGTGACCTTCCAGAAATATCAAGCCGTTCCCATTCGTAATCCCGCGTCCCGACTTCTGAATGACAATAAATAGCTGATGATAGTATGTTTGTGGCGACTGTGGAAAAACAAACGGCCGTTCGGAATCGCATTGCATGACATAATCGCCGCATAGATCCGAAACAGTGTGCCAAAAAGACCCCGGCTGATAACTCCGGTGGCGCTTTTTTGGCAAGCGGTCAAAGAGTTATAAGGTAAACGTGTCGACTGCACGCATAGACAATGTTTCATACTTTTTTTATAACACTTATATTTCCTTAGACCGGAATTGAAACATCCGCTTGAATTTAAATGTTATGTAACCTTTAATATATGTCAGTTGCTGTATAGATATGTTCATGTAATTAGACAATCCGATTGTAATGAGAAATAATTTGAGTATTCGCTGGTACATACAGCTCAAGTAACCCTAAAACTAACTAGGCAGATCAAATTCGGGTACACTAGTTATTTAATAACCACCAATGTGATTATTTCAGACTGATTACGTGTTAAATATTTTTTTACATGTAATAAGTACGGTTTGTTGTTTTAATATATACATAGATACAAGTTTACTAATAAACTGTCTATTAAACATCATTTAATGATATGACATACGAAGAAATCTTGTGGAATTAAACTTGGAAAAGACGAATTTCTGATCTGAGTAGAATGTAACTTCAACTTTTCCCAAATGATAATGAAAACAAACAATACTAGCAAAGCATACACTGTTAACTTTATTCTATTTCATAAGAAAATCTTATGATTGAGAAATAATACATCCTTTTTCCCAAATAACAAATGATAACGAACGAAAAATAAATTATCAAAATTATTTCCTAATAATCAAAACGCAGAAATATTTGTTGTAGTGTTTATTAAAATACAAATATTTATACTTATGTAGATTTATAGATAGAGGGTGAATACAGTAGAGTTTTCACACTGATTTGATTCGAGGAACTCGGAAGGGCGGGTGGTCCTTCGCTATCAGCTGATCTCACTTGCTAATGTCATACCAGCTTATGTTACCCCGCCACCATATTGTTTTCTGTACCTACTTTAATTTAAGATCTTATTATCAAAAGGTCCCTTTGCTACAAAATAGGTAATTCGTTTTGATTGGGTCATTACTAGCTTACTTTCCTTTACATACATGCCACCATCAAAGAAACCTCGAAATAAATAAAACTTTGATAAATATAAAAAAAATAATTAAAACGCGCAGCTATAGACAAGTGATTTAGTACAGCTGCCAGTCTTAGTACGTCTTAAGAGATTTTTTTAATTAACGGTGACTGAAATAATATAATAAGCAAGTAAAGGTTAAAGTTACTCGTATATAGAACTATTAAAGTTCTTTATTGAAGGCGACCCAGTTATAAATATAATACAGGTCATACGTTATATTCAACATCGTACTCAGGTAAACATCTCGTGAGAATCTTTAGAGCGTTTGTTCAAAATTAGTTCCGAAAGTTTAAAGTTATAAAAGGAAATTCCCAACAACAAACAAGAACATCGGAGAGGCTTCTGTTAAACTCAAGATTCGCAACTGTTTGTTATTCTACGACGTAAAAACTAGGGTTCGATCTGACATAAGATCTACAGTAACACGCTGTAAATGATACATTCGACTGGTCTGCTGCTCCTGTGATTAGGGAATCTAACTGTTGAGCTGGGGATCGTGGGTTCGATTCCTACCCAGGACAAATATCTATGTGGTGAGCCCAAGTTTTTGTTCTTTGTCTGGGTGTAAGAAAATAAAGATGTAAATATATATTTATATGTATGTATGTATATAGTGTATCAGCAGTCTGCCTACCGTAACACAAGCTCTCTTGCGGCTTACTTCGGAATCAGATGGCCATGTGTGGAGATGTTCCGAGATATTATTATTATTATTTGTACATTGAGAATAAATACGTATGTGTATAAAGTATGTAATTTGTGTGTATATGTTTTAAATGTCTTTTTACACCCAAATGCAATAATTATAATAGGTATTTTACGTGGACGAATTCTTAAACGTACACTACGTTTAAGAATTCGTTGTTTAGAATATTTGGAATCCATGTGATACATGTATAAACAGCACGGTGTGTGTGTGTGTGTATGTGTGTGCATGTCTATTTAAATGTCTATATATGTCTATTTTTACATTATTAATACATGTCACGTTAGATCTCTTTTCGGGTAGGCAGAGAGAGTAGATACCGAGTGCCTAAATCTCTGTCCTTACAAACCCGAGGACCTGACCGCATATGCTATTTGTTCAATGATATATTAGTCAACTATATCTTTAGATTAGTCACTACTTATTTAGTTCTTTACTTTGTTTATAATTTTTAACAGCTAATTGATTTTTTTACATTAATATAAATTAATTCGATTTTATGTTTGAATAAATATAGTCCAAATAACAGTACCTTTATATGAATTATGTAGCTTTGATATACTGAAACATATGATATATTTGAAACCAGACAAAGAAGTCCTCTCAAATGAATTCTGTACAGATTTATTTATTAACAAATAGTAATATTGTATGTATTACGGTTATAGACCGCGGTAAAGAGCCGCAGAATACAAAAAGTTACGCCTCAAGCTTACAGCCCTTTGATATTATTTAACCTACTTTTCGTTTGTGCTTTCGCGAAACGTAACAAACAACACCATTTCTCTTTTATATCTCTTTAACTAATTAGATGTGTGTGTGCGCGGGGGAATCTTTTTTAATCTGGAGCAAAGTGTTAATTATACGTTTTATTGCAATATTTGCAATGCTTTAAAGTGATTTAGGCTACAGTTTAAAGGAATATTACTATGCATCCCAATTTCAGCCTGGTCCAGATCCGTGGATCCCAATTGGATCAGCCTCAACGAAGCTCATTTAATTACTTGATCATATTAACGATAACTTCTTTTTTCCTATCCATTGTCTATTATATCTCTATATAATTTTTTTATACATTTTTCCTTTTATACTGCTATCGTTTTTTCCTATTCTTATTATATTTTATTTCCATTCAGTTTCTTATGTTCGTTTTGTATTATTTTTCCTTTCATGCCAGTATATTCTTATTCTATTATATTTTTTTATTTTCCTGCAGCATTATTTTTTCGGCTTTTAACTGTATCGTAACATGTTAATCGTTTCACACCACGATATTTGCCGTGAACACATATTACAATGAGCTTCCGAGTTGATATCATTCACGATTAGATAAGAGTAAAACCTCGCTAGCAATCGAGTGACTGAGGTAAAAAGTCTCACGTATCAACTGAACGAAAACGTTTTAAAAAATCTTCTACAATTACTACATTTGCGTTAAAAAATAATAACAGTTGTGGAATAGTTAAGTGACACGACAGATGTACCATTAGTGATCCGTTGGTGAGAAAGTAAAACTATAGAATATGCGATTACTAACTAAAAATACGCCATTACGATGCAAGCAGTAATTTTCAGTGACCGTCATTTCCCGCTGAATGAACGGTCTTGCGTCATTGCATCTTATAGGTACGCTATTCGCTGAGGCAGATGCCAGCAATAATAGTAGACTTGTAAAATCTATAAAATGTTTCCAGACATTTCCAACAATAACACTGATGGTATATCCTGTTACACGATGTTCAATACCAATAAAAAAACTAAATATCGATTACAGATGACAGAACAGAGTATTTTAGATTCAAGACCAACTCCGGGTCCTAAGTGCGATCTAGGCGCCCACTTCGTTACAAAAAATCTGTATTAATATAAAGTGTCAGTTGATACATTATTGAAAGAAAACATCGTTGAAAGGATATCTGTACCTTAGACTTCTCCATAATGTTCTCTGTGCGTATAATCGTGCGTATAATCTATAAACCCTCATTCGGCAAGCGTAGGAAACCATAGCGTTAACCCTTATCATTATTAGAGAAACCTCGTGTCCAATAGTAGAAGGACGAAAAGACCAATATAGATGTTTTAATTTAGTTTCCTATTGTATCCAAAATGAAAAGTCTAACTGTGTTTGTAATTAGCAGAAGTTAAGGACTTTCATTAAACAGCACGGCAATATTCACAAAATGTGTTTGCTTGAAGATTAGGGAAATTAAATTATTTATGCACTGTCAAGTACTACACATGCCGGCGACATGTAGCGACAAGGTTTACGTTTGTGTTTAACAAACTAGGAATGTCTATGTTTTCTTTGATTTTGCCTGCGAATGCTTAAAATTATATTTGACATACAATAAAATTCGAATAACACTAATGATAGGTATTAATGAATTCAAATGTAATTCAACTTAACCCTACTTTAATGACCATTGCACAAATTGGATGCAATCAGGCAATAAATACACATTTAAATATTGATTAAAAGTGTTTACAAGTAAATAGCTTTATGCGTGGCTTGCATTTCATGTTACTTTAAAATGCATACCTAAATAGTTAGATTTTTGTTGTACATAATGTATAAGGTTACCAGACACCTGCTCTGTTATGTTTATGTATCGTAACGGTCTAAAAGATCGTTTCTTTAGAAATATTCAGTGGGTTACACAATACAGGAATTAATATGGACTGCACAAAGGGGTCACAACAACTTTAGCCATGGAACTAATTGGCCCTTACAAACAGTACGTGGACTTTTCGGATCTTAGCTTCAGGGGAACTCAGGGGACCAGTTTATTTATCTGGAAAGGATAACAAAACGCAATTGTAGGTAATAATTTATACTTACGTTTGGAGGCGGGGGCGCTGGGCGACCGAGCTGGCGGCTTCGTCACTATCACCTCGCTTGGTCGTATCTCCCCTGCAGAAATAAAGTTTCGTTATTTACCAAAAAAACTTATTAATATTTTAGTGACATTGTCATCTGATTACAAAGTAGGCTCGAAGTTGTAATTATATACTGTTTCATCAACATTTATCTATATTTATTGATATTCTCGAGCCCTGATTGTTCCCTACTAATTTTCAAAATCGATGTAAATGAACGAGCGCAACTATTTCAAATGTATACATTGACCTGATTATTTATTCTACATTCTATGATACGTTAATATGTCATTGCTTGCCAGTAATTACTTGACATCATTAGCGTCCTTAAGGCTGCATATACATACATCATTTGGTGTCTAAGCAATGGCTTGTGATATTAGTTAAAAAAAGTATTTCTCTTACGGTCTTCCTTATAATAAATACACATGTACCATAATAGTACTTTTCCATAATCATTAAAAACAATTCCAATATTTGTAACACGCTGACTACGTATTTTGATGACCTCAGTGAGTACCGACCGCAAAAATATTGTTCGATATGTGCGGAACAAACGAAAGATTCCATATTTGTGGCTTTTTGGGTTTTAACAATGATTTATATTATACATTGATGTAAAATTTCGTGGATTTTCGAACATGTTGTAACTACCACATTTTATTATTAGTACATTAATAGTAAATTCATAATTATAAAAATTAAACAAAAATTGACTGTACACGACGTTGTTATGTTGCACAAACATCAGCGACAGCGGTATATTCGAGACGCAAAATAAACAAAGTGAAATTAATAATTAGAATCGTTTTCTAATTTTAAACTATTTCGATGTATGGTTCTTATACGTTTTTTTAACAAGCATTTATTTTTACATACCTGCCAGTACAACAGGATGGTGTCTATAAACTTAACATCACACCTATAATCCCCGAAGGGGTAGGCAGAGGAGTGTTGTGTCACCCCCACTTTTCACCAGTTACGTTTAAGTCCCACAATGGAATAGGTGGTGAGTCTACTGCCATACACCGGGCACACATTCAGACACCGAGTCACTACTAGAAATTCTAAATTAGAAAAATTCAATAGTATCCGACCCGGGATTTGAACCCAGGACCTCCCGATCGGCAGTCGCGCTTG
>DWMG01000963.1:0-16746 GCA_018244855.1 Elbella merops
AGACGAGGCTCTGGCGACCGGCTGATTGCGGTATAGCGCAGCCTAAATAGGCACGGCTAAATGCTCTGACCGCCGACAGACAGCAGCGTCGGCGGTGCGAAAAGCTGTGCCCTCCCATGTCCAACCCGCATGCCCAGCGTGGAGATTATGGGCATAAACCCCCTTTTGGAGAGGCCTATGTCGGTTCAATCTACAACTCGAAAGTAAGAAAAATTGTAATAACTTGACGGCAGAGTGCAATTGAATGGACAACATAAAGTGATAGGGTACGTGGACGACGTTGCGTTACTGGGAGAAAGAAAAGACAACGTAGAGAGTGCATCGCAAACATCAGAAACGGAAACCAAAAAAAGGGGGATTTACGGTAAACCACAGCGAAACCAGAATATTTTCACATGTGCCGCTACAAACACCATAGAGTTGCTCGGCATATCTTAAAGTTGCAGATATTGCCTATAAAGGCGTAGAAAAATACTTGGGTAAATAGAGTATAGCTTATGACGCCATTCAGCTAGATAGAGTAAGGGTATAAGCAAAGTGGCTGGCAATGGTTGGATGCAAGAAGGTGAAGATCAAGCTCATTGGCGTGCTATTGGAGAGGCCTTTGTGCAGCAGCGGATGGTGGCAGGCTGATAGGTTATAGTCTGTGCGTGTTTGTAGTGTATGGCTACATCACAATATAAGAAGTATTCGTAAAACCTGGGACATTGTCAGTACAGTTTTGTAGTATTGGAAATAAATTAACACGTGTAATTTACTGGAATATAACATTTTAATTATTTACTTTAAATGCTACGGTTTTACTACCTCAAATTAATGTCACAAAAAGATTCTCGGTACTTACCAATGCAGCCATATTCACTTTGCAAATGTCACTGTGTAAATAATTCTATATGTGATGCTTTTTTCCTTATATACCACGAACGTTCTTAGCGTATGTATATGAATTCGCTAAATATATTAACGCATGTAATGAAGGATGTTCTGCTTGTACATTATTGTGAACAATGCTGTTTGTTTAAAAGTAGATAATATCTATATTGCTCGTCACACTGAATAATACCTACTTCTGATGTTGTCCGTCAACATTTCAGTTGCACTCACACCCGTTATTAAATTTAATTGATAAAATAAACCGAAGCATTATTTTAATAATATTCGATGTTATAGTGCATTAAATCAGCCGAAATTATTTTATTACTGCTTGTCGAGCCGTGAATTTCTTTCTATTCAATACTAGATGGCGCTACCCGTCCCGCCAAACTGACTGCACTGTACGGTGTTTGTGACAAATGAATTTTTCATGTCAACCAAAAACATTGTTTATTGAGGCGTATTTATTGACTGTTTAGCAAATACTATCTACGAGCTAAAATACCCATACCAAAAATAATATAACTATAGCGAGATGCACTAATAAGAGAAAAAAAACTGCTAGACTGTGAACTACATAATATGTCCGAGTAATGGATGTTACTTTCAATCTTATTAACGCCAAATTGCTTTTGTTTCACTACACAGGGCACTTGAATTTGATGTGCTACATTAGAAAAATAATTGAAACAAAAGCGATTTGGTTCTGGCACTTCGCCGGCCGCTGCCGCCGCACACTCGCTTCGCTCGCTCGGCTCGTGCATTGTTGGTCCCTGTTCTAACCTAACCTAACCGATTCCTTTCGATTTCACCTAAATTTCGTTCCGTACTTTGAAATATTCCAAATGTGTACGTAGATTTCTGTTGTTATACTTACTTCACTTGAAAAGTGTCATTATAAATAAACATGTCACTATGTCCGCACCTCCGCACTACACTCCTACAATCATTTCACAAAACCTAATCCAGTAATATAACTATATCACTAGACTTGAACTGTATTATAACTATATTCCTAGAGGGATAGTAATGAATTGCTTTCGTATAACTATGTTCCGGTATATAATTATATTCCTAGGGATATAACTATATTACGGTTTTAATTATCTTACTGCGTCATACACATATTTAGGCTTATAATAGCAATCAATGGGACCAGCTAGGGCTTCGCCTGAAGGCGAGTTACAGCGCACACAGATGATTGCAACAAACATAATAATTATATGTTAAATTATTTGTTGATTATAGCTAGATTATAGATGTAGAACACCCTCCAGCTGGGTGGAGGGGCGATATACATATGCAAAGTGGCTGGCAGCGGTTGGATGGAAAGAACTGAAAATACAATTTAGTGGCGTCCTATTGGAGAGACCTACGTCCAGCAGTGGACGGGAGTAGGTTGATGATGATGACGACAATGATAACTATATTATAACAGCAAATTAACAATAGACTATTGAAATATTTCAGTGCAGAATATGAAGTGGAATATTTTACAGTTCCTTGTGAAAAAACCATCGCCACAGCTGTCTCTTCCGCTACGTAGACAAGAAGAACGCTCGTTCTAAAATATTATTCAAGGATAACAAACAGCTATGAGTAAACGCACGTAGAACCTCTGTCGAAGGTTATATGATTGTATGTAATTGTTTTCGGCCAGTTTATATTTTATACTTATCTCATAATAAGCTGTGTAAAATTTGTAGTGAGTAAATTGATATAAGAGGATATGAAGATAGGGGTGTACACCTATACATGAAGGTGTATAATGAACCGGCGACCTTCAAAAGTCTGCAAATTGGAAACTTACAAACCCGTAATGAATATTTGCTCATTGAAGTAAACTGCATCAGCATCACTCCAAGAAACCTTTGCAATAGGCATTTGCAAAATCGATTGCAGAATTTACTGCGCCGTTGGTCGAGTGATTACAAACGCGACTGCCTATGGAGTGGTACCTACTGGGTTCGAATCGTGAGTCAGGTAGGTACTATTAGATTTTTTAACTTAAGATTTCTAATAGAAATTTTTAGTAGTGGCTCGAAGTTTGGATCTGTTCTCTAAGCTCTAGGCTAGCTAACTATTCTATAGTGGGAAGTAAATGTAACTGGTGAAATAAGCAAGTGTGCAACACTTTTCTACCTGCCCCTTTCAGAATTACAGGTAGTACCTACGGGTTACGTACGTATTACGTAGGTATAGTTACGGTATAGTTTATCGTCTGTTATAGCAGGGTGTACAGGTGCAGGTGAGGTTGACTTGGGATCGTGATTGGAACCCCTTACACCCCATATGTATACAGTTTTGTAAATTCGGACCCAGAAGAGCTAAGCAGCGAGGAATGCTGGACCAACACGTCTGCTATTTAATGCATCGCAGTTATCTTCGAAATATACATTCAAAATAAGCTGTCGCTTTGTGCAGATTAAAATTTTATTTCAATAACAAAATACCTCTAAATCACACCTTTAATAAGCAAATGTACGCGCGCAGTTGTATGTGTGTGTAGTACAAGCAAATTGCAGTAAATCAGTTTAAACGCACAACAGTACACGCCATAGATAAGAATATTATATTTCAAACAAGTAATATAATTTATCTGAGCACATTATATTGTATAAGTTTTGTGTTTGAGAAACGCTTCCAATAATTTTACTCATTAATTGTATTTATTGCACAGCGCTATTTATATTTAACAATTATTATAAAATAGTAAAAATGAAATATGTAAAAATATACAAACACTGGTCGCTTGTAATTAGTTAATATTGATTTCAATTTTCAGTATTAAATATTAATGATTCTGATAATCGTAAAAACTCGTCCGGCTTCTACGACGTGACATGTCTGTGCGTAACACAGTCCGCTTCTTTACTATCTACGTCTATCTCTTTTTACTGACTATTAACAGTATTAGGGTAGCTTAATTATTAGAAGTTGGGACGTTTTTAAATAGTGTTGTCTCTTTCAGCCCACTGGATGTGTAAGAAAAAAGACAAAGATGGAACTATATTAGTATGTTTGATCGTAAGTGGTGCATAATGGACTATTGAAATTCTTTCCATGAGCAAACAGCTGCCCGCCGAAATAATAATGGACATAAGTATCTTGTGAGGGGTGCTATTTAGTAGGGTGAAATCCAAAATGGTTCTTTATGAATCACCGTTTCATAAAAATCGTTGCCTGATCGTAATGTTCAACATAACAACATAGCAGAACAACATATTTTTAATCTTCTTACTTTTTTATTAGAAGTTGTTTATGCTTGATACTGTATATCTATATGTGCTTCATATATTTTATTTCCAGCTTAAAGTAAATTACTACCGCCACAAAAAATGTTTATGCGAAACTTAAAACTTTTATTCTTATACACATTAAAATTAGAAGACAAATATGTATAATTGGCCATATAAAAGTTGAAAATAAATAATTAAGTAACAAAACAGGTGTCCCAGCGCGCTTGTGTAGGTAAGTATGAAAGAAAGGGTAGGACTGTACAAAAACACTAACGGGTGTGTAACGGGTGCGTCAATTGGACAGAACCGAGTGACGTCCGGCTTTCACCGAGGCGCCGATTCCCTACGCTGTGTAGGGTGGAATTTGTATTTATGTACCGAATTTAAAAAACTTTACGTTTTGACCAAAAAAAATGTCTGTCTTACTACACGAAAAATATTTCTTAAAAAGCCACTGATTCATACACTGCTTTCTACGGATTGCTATAAAAGCATTTTCAATTTAAATACTGTATCTTACGGATTTATATTTATTTTAATATATTTGAAAAAGAAATAATCCAAAATATTTTTCCTTTATATTGCCTTACTTTTTAGTAGTATTTACTGTTGTAGAGAATTTTAAATCATTAAAACACATTTTTTCGGGTAAAACGAAATGTATGGACTGAAAACCCAGTTTCCGAGATTATGCCATTTTCACATTCAGCTCGATTGGAAAGCACAATTTTGTTTAGAACTCGGTTATGTAGTGATATGATGATAACAGTAGGTATAATATATTATATACATGGTATTTATCTACATATTTACGACAATAATAGAAATAATTAACTTGTTTAATATTAATATTGAAGTTCTTAAATAGTGAGCGCTTTGTAGCTTTTACAGTGATCAATCCATGATCTGGCGTAATTCAACAATTATGTGAATGTAATCAAAAAGGAATCCGGGCGAAACGTGACTGAATTCGATAAAATTCGAATATGTTTGCAATCCTTTTACCATAGCGTCAAAACGACGAACGTGTGATGAGGCTTTATTTTCAGTACCTATGTAGTTACTGTAGTACCTACCTCTCTCCCCGGTGTTGCTAGTATCGTTATTTACCATAAAACCGGTAAGCAGATAAAATTTTCGTATTCAGATTTTGAAAAATATGGAATCACTTAAAACCTTAATACCTCCTTACATCATTATTGTATCCTTTATATCTTTACATAACAATCGTCAGAATACGTAACAATGGGGCAGTAACTAGTACCCTCGTGTGTACACACTGGAACAGCGCGGCGGACTATGCTTTAGGCATCCGCAACTGCGGGAAATTATCATACCTGATGTTGACATTAAATAAATTGCAGTTTAATTCAATAATTAATTTAAATTACTTTTTGCACAACACCTACTCATTTATTGATGAATACATATTTTTCATGTATCTTTGATGACTCACATGATGATGTCTCACATACTCGTAGGTATATTTGTATAACAGAGTTTACAAATAGCCACGCAATATTCCATTATAAATATATTTAAGCACATGAAATATGCATATCATTATTGTTGTATACCGTACATTCAACATTTTGTTTTGCTCATTGGTGCATTCTATTTGGTCGTTTGTTTCGTGAGTTTTTGCCATGCTATAAGACAACCAGTAAAACAGAAACAATGGAGTCTATGTCGTTACTTTTTCAATGAAAATATTCAAATTTCATTCATAACTCTTATAACACCTGCTATGGGGTAGAGCAAAGAAATAAAATATCAGTAAAGTAACAAAATATCACTTAATTGGCTGAAACGCTCTGAAAAACAAATGGAGTATTCATTTCGGAAAGCATATAATACAGCCAGATGGAACCGAATATATTACTACAAAGAATAGGTGCTTAACCTATTGTCATAAACCGACGAAAGATCCCGACCCCGATTTACTATCAGAAATACTAAGTTAGAAAAATCTAATAGCAACCGAGCCGGGAATCGAACTCAGGACCTCTCAATCAGCAGTCGCGTTTGCAACCACTCGACTAACGAGGCATTCAAAATATCTTAATATCTTTTAATTGGCTTGAGTTAAATTAACCTAATCATATATTTTTACGACAGTACCTGCCTGTCCTTATTATAATGTCATCCTCCAAGTATTTTGCGAGTAAGAAGAAATATGTTATATATTCTTGCTCGTAAATTATTGCTAAATTTAGGTACAGTAAAAGCTCCTTAATCACGGTTTCCTTATTCGCGTTTTCAATATTCGCGGGTGAAAAAAGTGCAACCGAGTTTCTGTATTCACGGCATATTTATGGAACGTACCCCTCGCGAATAGGGGGCTCTTACTGTATTCTCAGATTTTGAATGTGATCGTCGGCGTGCATGTATGAAGGGAGCGATTAATGTAATATAAGCACGGCAGGTTTGGGCAATATTTGCCACTCTGTGCTCTGTGTCTACTCCATAGTGGACCTGCTGTGAACATACCTATATACGTATGTATGTGATTAAGATTTTTTCATTTATTCCTATTTTTATCGATTTGACGATGTATTTAATAAAACCGCCGTCATCTTGGTATTATATGCGTGGTGATGGTTTCGGTTCCTGTCCCATCTGAATGTTGAATGTCATCTAGAGGTAGTTGCATCTATAATTAATTGTGTGTGTGTGTGTGTGTGTGTGTGTTTCTGTGTCTGTGATTAAGATATAAATATATTTTTAAATTAGAACTATTATAAAATTACAAAACTAAAAAAAGCTTATTAGTGAAATATAATCATTAGGATTTTTTTTAGGCGCTAGTTTTTTTGTGAGAATTATTTTTATATATTATTTTGAACGATTAAGGTATTAAGAATAAACAAATGAAATATTTTAATCATTAATTATCTAAAAGTGTGAAATGTTCACAAGTACAAAATTGTGTATGAAAATTATACATTATATCTTTGTTAACATTTACAAATAACAACAGCGAATTATTATACAATTGTAGTAGTTGTTTATCGAACGACCGACGAGTGTTTCGAAGCGAACTAGTATTTACGATGACAATCAGAAACCTTTGTCGTTTGACTGAGAGGGGTCAGGTGCCCGGCGACAATAATAGCAATATCATTATTGGATCTGGCTTCCTAACCGAAGTAGGAGTCCTCTTCGTTGACATGCGCAAGTCTGGCAGCGAAGAGTGCCGAGACACTGATACAGTCTGTTTATCGAAGCTGCCGATATTAAAAGTGGTCTAGCTCGTGTCCCCTAAAACTGAATTTTCAGCAATTAATACAAAAAGAAAAAGTAAAAATTATGTCAAAAATATTTATTCTTTTCCTCAAATACCCACTTCATGACAAATATTTTAAATATCAATTTCCTTCTGGTCCTTCCACTACGTTTGCGGGGACCTGAAATAAGAAAAAAGATTTGTAATAAATTAAGATGAAAGAGTTTTAAAGGAGTGTTCTGCATTCCTCTGCCTAACACTTCGGGGATTACAGGCGTGAAGTTTCGTTTTTTTTACGTTCAATTTTAAAGGATCGTCACGAGAAAAATTCAAATTTTAAAAATTTAAATTACAAATCTGATCATTGTAGCTCGTCGGTTAGCAAGGGCTAGTCGTTATCTAAAGAGCACAGTTACGAGCAGGTCGACTGAACGTGCTAAGGCCGTATGTGATCCCGAGCTCTCGAGCTCCAGCCCGAACTTTGTAAATATAAATTCATGTTGAACTTTCGAGATAAAGTTAAACCGCACACTCACGTTCTAAACCACAAACACCACCACAGCGCCCCCATTTGCCTACATCCAAAAATCAATATGGTTATTGAACACAGTCGCTTATGTGTGCGTGGAGCACTATGTAAAATGGAATTTACTTCGCACACATACCAAGCACCACGCACACTTATAAATAATCCACTGTAGCAGACTACGCTTACGATACACAAATGCAAATCTGTGGGGGACAGGCACGGCTCCCCCGCGGCGCACTCGCGACCCGAAAGATTTTTATTTCTTTGTGCCACGTTGCAGATATGTTTATATAAGAAAAAGGTAATAAGTACAGGGTTTCGGTTGTTTACTATGCGGTTGAATTATTATTGCAATAGATGCTGACCTAATAAATACCTACTGTTTAATGTCTTAATGGAGATTAAGTAAAGTATGACTTAAGCTTTTTTATCCAAATTAAATTGTAGGTACCTATGTTTTATAAGGGTCGGGATTTTTAAAAACGAAACATTTTCTGATATAAACGAAAAAGCAAACACTTCCCATGTGAGACTCTGCCTGCTAATACCGGTTAATTTAGTTACAGTAACTTGTAAATATCATTATTACTTAAAACTAGTTTAAGGAAATAAGTTTTATTGTACATCAATAATCATAATGATTGAAAACTGTTATTGATTGCTTTATTTTATATTATACATAACATTGCTTAATCACATGGATACGCAGTGAGGCGTGTCGTCGAGCTATTAAATACGAAGAGGGTTATTGTCGAGATTATGAACAAAATTATAGGTTTTGTTATCGGCTGTGTTATAAATGGCCGCTTCGGGCCCGGTGTTCCGAGCGGTGCTCACACGGCCGCCGTCGTCACTCCAACATGTTTCTTTCGCTTTATTATAACACATGTGTATGCCAATTGCGATGCCAATTATAAAATTGTATTATAAATTCCCAAAGAAAACCTTTTGTTGGATAAATTGGACCAAATTTCGGTCGCGGCTCAAAGGGTATTCGCCAATTGCTGCCACAGTTGCGATATAAATGCATGTTTCTCGGTAATATATGATTAATACGATACTTTTAAGGGCCATTCAGGCGAGAACATTCTTGAATAGTATCCTTTTTGAGACTGATGGTAAAAATTAAAATGCCAAAAACAAAGAAAGTAAATAATATTGAAATTGACGAATACATATCTACAACATTTGTGTGTGATTCGATATTTTCTACTGTAACACACAATGTTTCAGTTAGAACATACAAGCATTTTGTCATAGGGATATGATGTAGGTACCTACTGCTACGATTCTTATATACTTTTTCCGGCTCGTTTATATGTATTAAAGTCGATATATAGGTATGATAGTTTTTTATATAATCGTTTGACCTGGCGTTCCATTAGGTTTTCTCTTTATAACATGTAGGTATGTAAAGAAAAAATCGATAATAGATGGCCGATAATCGACTGACATTCATGGACAGCACCACACAAAAATCTACAATCGTTTTTACAAGTCTCAATAATGTAAAAAATTTTCAAGAAATCGCCACATTGGTCGATTGGGCAACTGGTCGATTGTTACATGTTACCCACTTTATTAAACTACACATTGTGCTACAGTGACCACGTATAGAGAAATAATGAAGTATTTATTCAATTATATCATATCTTTCATATTTTTGTTGTATGTCATCATCTCAAACGGGCGTATAGCTGCTACTTTAATTGATATTTAGTTGAGAATGTCGAATAAAGCACTAAATATATGATTTATTGCTTACATATATCATAATCCTTTTAAATATATTGTAAAAAAATATAATTCTGTTTTTAATATGATGTATTTCAATAGAATTACGTCCAAATTCCATAGTGGTTGGTTAAAACAATTTTTTAACACCTAATTGTGCTTTATAATACGAACAGTGCATATGCTACTTTATATTGTGGGGCTGTGTGGCAAGTTCCCTTGGACACGTAAACGTACTTATTTACGGTAATTTATTCAACACGTGCACGATTTTATACGAACACAAGGAAAATCCTACGTTATATCACACACACATGTACATTGACCTGATGGAAATGGGAGCACCGCATTGCAGGTAAAATAAAGCGGACTATCCACACGTAGGATGTTTCCGCCAGTAGTTCTTACATTCACAGCTCGCTCTGCTCTATGATTCTAGTATTCACTCAATGTCAATTTTTATTCTAAAATGTATCAAAGAGATACATTTTTATTATTCCTTGACATTAACTTTATTACGAGTATTTCCCGTTTATTTTCTTTCAAATAAGATATTTCTCTGTCAGTTATGTTATTCGTTGAAAAATACTTAGAGGGATCACATTTAATAAGCGTGTTTTTTAATTTAGCATATAAAAACAATTATAGTAGGTATTATATATTAAATTACAAGCGTTAATATTTTTTTCTTGAAACTGCAAAGTTCTATAAAGAGTAACACATAATGTTAATTTAATCAATATAGTAGAATACTTTACTGCAAAGTTATCATGGAAGGAAGAAAAAAAGATTTTTACATCTTATGTAAATCAATTAAACAATTTACGGTTTTATAATCTGATTATTTGTATATAACTGCTACAAAATTGCTTGTATGAACATAATTTTTTACTATAACTACTAATATTTGGTATCCATTTTGGTATTTAATAATGCATAATAATAATTATGTGTTTGTTTTTCAATTAATCCTTCGTCAACAGCAATAAAGGTTAATGAATAAATTGTAATTTATTAATAAGTTATAAAAAGCACGTTAAGCATTTCTTGTTAAGCATTTCTATTAAGGAATTCAAAACAAAAGGTCCTAACTTTCATTTGCAACACACAGCGCCATCTATCATCGAGTAGCAAAAATTTTAGTTACAACAAAATCGTTTTCTACTTTACAGAGTACTATTTACGCCATGAGTATAGTTCAACATTAAAAATATTGAAGTTTTATGTTCTCTTCTAATTTATTTATAATAAAAAACGGGACTTGGCAAACATTTCTTGAAAACATATTTTATGTCCTTATAGGTACAGGTATGGCAACGTTTTTGACGAAATTTTGAAAACTAAAAATGATAAATTAAGTTAAATTGTATTGTATTGTAGTATTTTTAAAACTTACTTTATTAAGAAAATATATACCTATCTATGTTACTCATTATCAATACACTATTAATGTACAATTAAATAATCTACTAATTTTACAAACTGGGTCCGTTACATAAGCATCGCTTTAGATGGAGACCGGATAGTGCATAAACGACTTCACCAATTAATTACTTCTCCGAACGTATCTATAACGGTATATTTGAACGCACACATTTGTAAAAGTACATAAGGATACACCTACGCAGAATCAGGCAAACACGTAAAGCACGTTGTCATGGAAACCGGGAGAGGTCGACATTGGCGCATTGCGGATATTATAAAGTAGATTATGCATGTTACCCGAAACTGTTTCGAGTTACACCTCCAATGTAGACGCACCACCTGAATGTATTTACCTGAGATTTTCTTACAATATGAATATATATAAACATATATGTGTAAGTACACAACTAAATAATGATATTTATGTACGTAGAATTCTGCGAATTCCCTTGGAAGTCATCTCTTACGGGTCACAAAAAAATATGTTTTTTTCCAGTTCACGTAATGTTTAGGTACTCTATTTGTTATTAGACTCCAAGGAAAAATAAAATGTTTTCTTTTCATTAAATAATTATTAATTAAATTTTCTTTTAAATAATCTGACTTAAATGAAGTTTCGTTTACCTTTTTTCAGTTCGTTTATTTAGAAATTATGCAATATATTAAAAACATATTATTGTTAATTATAATTATATATACTATAAATATATAATTATATTTTCATAATTGTATTCATATATCTAATACTTATTAAAATTATATAATTAATTTTAATATAAATATACAAAGTATTTTCTTTTCTATAAAAAATATCTGTTTGTTGAATAACATACGATTCACTTTGACATACGATTCACGATTCACGATATGACGGTTCATTAATATTTACTTTGGGTGAATTATAAGTAGGTACTTATGTATACGACTCGTGTATATTTTATAAATATATATAATTTTATTTCAAGTAAATGAAATAACTTTATTTTTTGTTTTCGTTATATATGTACAAGGAACATATCGTATACTTGAATACACTAATGGAATGCTCTAATTAATTTGATGTGAATATAATAACGTTTTTCGAAATTAAAATTAACAAAATATATAAAAATGCTCAAAACCATTAAGAATTTTAATTAAATGCCTATGTCGCCACATGCATTTCCACAAGAAGATTATACTACAAATTTGACAAATACAATAAAAGTCCTTAAACGCATGTTAGAGACGTTAGTGTCTATATGTTAAGATCCAGATGGATCTCGGTTTATGCATAAGCAGCTTTATCTTTTAGTAGCTGCGGCGTAATAAAATCAATACCGGGAATATTTAATACATACACAGGCATAATGACGTCAACGACTTTGCAGTAGTGTGCGTAAACGAATCTCAGTTCGTCGCACACACACACACGCATTAGAGTACAAAACGGAAAGTTCTGGAAACAGACAGGCGTAGTATGACGCACTGCGGACATTGTAAAGAGGCTTCACCATTAACCTCTCTATTACCTTATATTACTCGAGCTCCGTTTATTGATGCGTCACAAATTACCACATGCATACATACATATAGGTATGGACAACATAATTAGACAAGGATTTTCAAGATGTTAAGACTACAAATATTTTTCGGTACTTCTGTTTTAATTGATAAATAATATATATTATTATTAATATACATTTAATGCGCAAGTATATTTTCGTTACATTTACGTCTCAGATACAGGTGTACATATTTACTTATTAAACTTATTAGTTCTTATTAGTAAACATTTAAAACATAAGAATTTGTTAACAATATATATTTTGATATAGGCTTAAATTATTAGATTTCGAATATTTCTAAAAACATAAATGGCTCATTTGCGATTTGCGTGTACCTATTATTTAAAAAAAACACTATGTTTCAGTAAACAGTTCAGAAAGTTTGATATCGTAATTATTCTATGACTATTATAATTTATTTATTTGTTTATTGTTATTTATTTAATTTATATACTATATGATTTATAGACTATTCTACGATATATAACTATTGTGAGGTGACCAGCCCAGTGCCATTTCAGCTTGCTAATCCTTTAGACTATGTCGATAACTTTGGTTCTCTGATAGGTATTATTTATATGAAAATATTTCTGGATTACATATAAATATCATCGGTATTTACTTTAAAATAATAAACGTAACATCACCCCTGTAATCCCCGAAGGGGTAACCAGAGAAGTGTAGTACACCTACACGTTTCACTAGTTATGTTTACGGTATTTCACTATTTACTTTAAAATGTATTATATTTTGAATTAATCGATTAAAAATATATGTACCGTACATTAGTTTATATACTTGTTTGTGTTCGTGATATAGGTAATTTTGGATAACTAAATGAAAAAATATAAAATTATTTATAGTTCAACAAAACAAACGTTTTAATTTAATTTAAAACAGTAATATACTTTTTCAAATAACTTTTCTTTTATATTTTTAAGTAACTATAAGACAGTGACGTTATAACAAAGGTTTCTTTTGTCTGGCTGGAAATCGGAGTGTGCATAGGCCACCTTACCCTCCACTATGTACAAACGAAGAAAATCAATACTCGGGCCGCTGTATATACCTGCCGCCTACGTAACATTCAATGTATTTCCACTAGTGTGGGTAAGTAAATCTACGACGGCCACCACGCACACATGAATAATCCGTCGTTATGGAAACGTGAGGGGGCGGCCAGTGTCGCATTGCGGACTTTATAAAGTAGATTGTACCTTAAACGTCCACCGTGCTTATGGGAAGACCATCAAAACAAATCCTTATAATCATTTATTTTATCATTAATTCGCGTCACAGTTATCAAATATCGAGCATAGGATATTTTAAATATATTTTCAAATACTTTAATGGGTGATACAACGTACATGCGTTGTTAATTTTAATAATTAAAAATAGCGACAAGTTATTTAAAGTCTAAAGACCCAAATGTAGAAAGTTAAAAAGAATGCAGTCATCTTACGAGTAGGTATGTCATACCTTCCTGTACCTGCTCATATTATGACAAAAGAAATTTTCCTTTTAAATTAAACACTAACAAAATAATCCATAAATACAAGATATTGGGTTTGTATTTTATTTACTAGTTAATTGTACAATTATTGTTGGTCGCCTAAGAGAAAAAAAACTTCTTTTTTAGACAAGCAAAAAACTTAATATAATAATAATAGTGACCATTAAATGTTGTGACGGTTAAAATTTAAAATTAAATTATAATTATCAGCGACTATTAAAAGTTTAACCTTTCTGTTTGCGACTTTTATTTAATTATAAATATAATTTTTAATGTCTGAGTAATGTCGCAGCTAACTGTTTGTTATTTTTAATTTAATTTGACGTACGAATATTTGATAGAGCCCGCTACTCATTATGATTGTGTGTGTGCACTCTGTGTGTGTACGTGTAATTTCTTAATTTAATCTCGCCGTTGAAATTAAAGAAAAACGCGGGCTTATCATCAAAAAGTTTAAATATAATATTTTGTAATTTAAACTAAAAAAATAAGATCAAACCGTAGCTTAAAATTGAAGTACAATTATTTAAAGCACAAAATAACTTTAACTACTATGGTGGGATCGTTATCTATATATTATACAATGAGCCCTATTTAGGTCTTAATGCAGGTTGGACCGGATTGTATGTAACCGACATTACCCTGCAACACAACCATAAGCGAATCAGTATAGAATTTGTGTCACGTAAATATTAATATATTTATAATGTAAACATTCACATACCTATGTATTTATGACGTAAAGATTACACTCGTCGACAATATTATTTTTAAAAATAATTTTCACTTACTTAAGTATTTATATGTATTTATCACAATATGTATTCAACGCGGCACAGGTAGTGTCGAACATGACTTTAGCCGTACTCGGAAGTACATAATATGCGAGTATATTGGTATTTTTAAAAAAGTTATTTGATTCAAGTGATGTTTAAATGAAACAACAACATTTAACATACTTACAACGCTGTTTGTTTAGGCAGAACAATCGTTCCTACTTAAAATGCCGGCTGTAGTCATTACATACAATACATACTATATGTATGAAGAAGCATGTCTACTCTGTAAGGATAGATACCTACCTATATTTAGCGTACAATGCTCTCTGCCTGACCCATAAAGGATACACTGTTGTGTGATCATACAATAATAACAATAATAATTTTCTCAAAAGGTATCGTTACTTGCGACTGCCAATATGATAAAATATATATTAGTCTGTAGTAATTAAATACAGTTTATAAATAAATAGACAATAGCAAAAATAACGTTTCGTAGGTACATGTTGATTAGAATTGTTTGATTCAGTGATATTACATACTTACTATGTTGTATTTTTCGGTACTTAATCTTAGTGGTGTTGGTGTAGGAAAATATTTGTTTACAGCCGAGTATTGTCACATGGGACCTTCATTGAACAGAAATGCTATTTCATTACTCTTAAGAACAACTGATAACAAATCGATATTATTAACATTTAAAATGTTGACATTTCTCCTATACATAAAAGTTGTTCCCTGGATGGCGTTTTCGAAGTATAAAATCCACGTCTTTAAAACAAAATCATTGTTGCTTGTAATTGTTCTTAGACTAACACTTGTGTTTTTCTGAATATTTTATTAATACGAATATTTAACATTTGCACTCCGTGCTAGAGAGCACAGGCAGAGGCTTACCCTGTAAGGAACTTGGCGTAAAGATATGTATAATAATATGCACATGTTTTCAGTTAAATTCCAAATAACGACTATTGCCTGAGTAATATTAACGACTTATAAGACAAGGTATGACTTGTGTTATAAGTCTAAGTTTTTCTTATGATAAACCCTCGAAGCTGGACGACATATCGATTGAATATCAAATAACTAAGACATTTGCTAATACTAAGACCAATATCAGTAAGAGCAAATATCATTAAACGCAGATATTCAGTACCTACTACATCTGAATATTTTTTGCTGGGCCTATTTCTGAGCTGAGGATACAACACATACATAAATCCAGCTATACGAAACGAGGCTCGCACACAGACGCATAGCTACATAGACAAGATACATAATAATAACACAACATGATAATTATATTAATTTTAATTTTGAATTTTAATTATTTTCTTTTACTATTTAAACGTAAAGGAAGATAACATAGTTCAAAATGCCGGGTCGGGTACTATTGGACTTTTCTAATTTAGACTTTCTAGTAGTGACTCGGAGTCCGGATTTGTGCCCGGTGTATGGCAACAGGCTCACCACCTATTATATGGGACGTAAATGTAACTGGTTGAACGTAGGAGTATACTGCTTTCTACTCCTTCGGGGATTATAGGCGTGAAGTTGGGTTAATTTTTACGTTTTTCAAACGTCCATCTCCAATAAACAAGACGAATTACTGTTGATAATTGTTATAAATACAACGATGGGCTACGGTAATTCCAAATTCAAATTATTTACAACGCTGTCTCTCGTCCCCGCTCCTAGGGTGTTTCATTGAGAACATTCGTTATAGCGCTAACTGAAGCCTCGGATAAGCTTGAAGAATACGAATACCGTTGTGAGAACGAACGGACAGTTAGCTTGCAGTTAGTAGCCAACCAGATTGTAGAAAGTTGTCTAGCTACCTCACGGCCTCCCATAAGGCGTACCCACATCTATCTAACGACA
>DWMG01000964.1:0-16745 GCA_018244855.1 Elbella merops
TTTTTTATATTTTTATTGTACTTGCCAAAGATATTATGGGAAATCAAAGAAAAGGTAGCCGATCACAGTCGAGAACACGACACGTTGGCGCTCATTGGGGGAGGCGTATGCCCAGAATTATACAGGTAGGCTGATCATCATGATGATGAAAGAAATGGTACTTGAGCTTAGTAAAAGTTTATTTGAAAAAAAAGAGAATAAGATGGCAGGAAGAATTGGAGATGACATCTTGGGATTTATCCGATTATCACCTAAAAGTATAGTAATTCTTAGTTTAGTGTTTTATATGATATTCGGGTATGTTAGTGCATAACATGAAAGGGATTTGATTATCTATTTTCTTTTTAGCTATTTCATATTATCTACAAGATAGTCGTAGCAAAATTTCTCGAATATACACAATGATAAATTTGCCAAGCTATCATGGTTTATGTTATTTTCATTATAAGAAGTTCCGCCTGATGATAAAATATTTAGGTCGAGATCTCACCTGAGGGAAAACCAAGATGTGTTCTACGATGAACCACGCATATTTAGAGAAAGCTTATTCGTCATTGCCTTGAAGAGTTCGGTGATATACTTGTCAGGGAACGTACATGCCGGCAGATCGTCTCTGTCAGTCATACCTTCTCTAGATATTGTTAGATTAGCAACTGAATTAGTTCTTTTCACCAAGTTAATGTCAATTGTACATACAAAAAATATTAGATTTTGTAATCTGGTGACAACCCTAATTGTGACCTGGGTTTTAATCCGATTGTCATATTATATGAATGCAGTAAGTATTATTGGTTCAGATTAGATCATTTGACACAATTTATCGTGTTCACGGAATTGTTTCTTTATGTCATCATTTCATTTCATATTTCTTTCATAGTTTACATCGCATATTATGAAATTCGTTATATCGAAATGTTTATATCGATCAGCTTAGATTCGATTTTGCAAACTGTGATTCGTTTTAGAATGGTAGGTGTTAAGAAATTCCTAGCTAGTTTCTCGTATATCTGGATTAGTTACTTGTATAAATAAATTCGACTGCTTTCAGCTCGAAATACACTAGTTTTGTAATACACTACCTGAACTTACATATAATACTACGTTCAATGTTGGTAGATAATGTAACGCAATTGTATTTTGTAATTAAATTCTATTTTAATATTAAAAATGTTTAACAATTCGTAACATAACATTAGACCATATTCTTTTCCACAACAAAACTAAATCTGATGAAGTTACGACCGAGTTTGTAAAAGTTAGTTAGTTTTACTTTTTTTTTTCTTTCGTTTTATTCATAATTCCTTCATGATTCTTCATTTAGGATTGCTTCCCATTTTATTAATTGTTTATTATTTGAGAAATTTTACTGATTTTTCTTTTGAAATCTTACTTTAAGGAATTATTATTAATGTAATTGAACAAGTGTCGAACAAAGTCCATACGTATTCACTGTCAATCGAACGTACAGGTCCTGAAACAAATATGTACCTAAAAATTTTAATAGATGTGAAGGTAACTTAAATATCGCTAAGTTCATATATTTTGAAAGATAGTTCAGATTGTCACTTAATTACAACTACTTCGAAAGCAATGCACTTATGCTACTCCAGAGTAAATTTTAAAGTAATCTTTTGATTATTCCTGATAATAATTCGACTGTCCTTAGGATTTAATTAGGCGAAGACAAGAAATTCAGCTCATTGGAAGCTATAAATAAAGCTATAGGAACGCTGAGCTCCGAACAGCGGGACCGCGGTTCTCCTCTCGCTGTTTCTGGGTCGTCGATCTTGGCTGACCCGTCCCGCTTGCCTCTTTCGCCTTTATAGCTCATTCCTAACATGATTTAGTCAGACTATTGACATGGCGAATGTCTTCATGTTCCTCATATCGTCCCTTTTGTTTACTTCCTTTTGATGTTATAGTTTTTATGGCAACATTTGATGAAATTCTCAACCATGTTGTGATAATTGTGAACATGTTTATCACTGAAGTTTGTTAACCCATAAGTAAGGCTGTGAAAAAAATCTGGTTTTCGAGATGGAGAGTGACTTGTAGACGAGTTGCTACGACAAAAGTCTAAATTGGGATGTCTAATGTTTTAGTGTATCTGCTTACCACACCAAATGTTAATGCTTGTAAAGAAACGATTTGAAGATAGTCAATGCTCATTTATTCATTTTCCATTACACACCTTGTGATGGAACTGGCTCTGTTTATGAATTGAAAGGTCTCGGTAAATAGACCGAACTGAATAGCAGTCACGGGAAAAATTCACGTGAGTTATTTTGATATAGACATGAAAATGTTTGAAAAAATGGTTCGTTTAATTCAATACATGAGTGAATTTTCTCGTCAATAACTCTAAGAGATGGATAACTTGGAGAGATATTATCACTTTTACCCATAAATATGGTTATTTGAAATAGAGATTATATTAATCAATTATATTCGAGAAAATTTGATAGTGTGTACCACGTACCAGAAACAATACAGGAAACAAGTTTATCTCCGCTTAATTAAATCTTTACAATGGGTGTCGGCAGACGACGCGTCTTTTGCGGTGTGCAGTTCATTGCACGGCAGACCGCCGACGTGCGACGTTGTTAACTAAAACAAACCATAACACCGTATTTTTGCGTCTTGCCAATATTTTAATAACTTCGTAATTACTGATTGTGTTATCTTCAACTTGTATATAAACATTTGCGACTTTTCGTCTCGTACCGTAAGAATATATATAGGCTTCATTCTGATTGTTTAATATAGCCCGATATAAATTTTTTGGACTGTGAAGTCATTGTAAAGTAACGTCAGTATTTTCGTTTATAGAACAAAGACTGAAAAAGCATAAGAATTACGATTTTTTTCATCTGTTTTGCTGGGTTGCGGGTATGTTATTTCTGATTTGTTTATAAATATAAGAAGTAAATGTCTGATATATCCATGCCCTTGCCATGTACGCAGACTGCGCGTCTTCCTCCGCAAACGGTTCATTGCTCGTCTATTGTGCTCGCGAAAATATCGCCGGAAACACATGTGTCAGGTGTTCATACTTGTTGGACTGATGAAAGATCGGTTTCATTACTTTTCCGTGAATAGCTAATTGTCTGAAGATAATTCGTTTATAAGCGGACACAATTGACCTGGACACAAATGAAAATGTACCGCATGACACATTTCAAAATATTGTTATTGTGTTGAGATATATTTATTTAATCCATGGATGTCATGACCGTATTCAGTATTTTCCCTGCGGTTTCAATATATGAGCCACATTTAATTTTGTTCTCATTTGAAACGTATTATTACCCGTTTAGAATCATACTATATTTTCATCGTGAAACATATATTTTTTGTTAAACTGTTGCCTAATATGTTTCAATATTAGTAAACATCACGGTAAAATGGATCAAGCAACAAATATATGCCAATAAAAAGGTCACCGAGTGTAGCTCATAGGATCCGCATGTATTTATAGACGGACCAACACGCCGTTTTATTTATCTAGGGCCGCCCATCCGACTCGCTCGTGTCACGTCATGAGCTATGCACGACGGTGAAAAAATTTAATGTCGTCCTGATTTATGATCAAACTCTTTATAGTGCTATATTTGAAATTTGGAGCCGTCAAACTCTATCGTACCATAAAAAGTGGCAACTTGACAAAATGGGGTCTAGCGATGAAAACAAAATAAGCGGTAACGTTTTGACTTTCAGGAAAAGTGTCCAAAAATATGACAAACCAACCCCAAGGGAAATTATTAGTTTACCATGGAAACTAACATACTTTCTTATTAATATTGAGACGCATGGCCCAAGAGAAAAATTTAATGGGGCAGCATCGGAAACTCTCCAAAATTGTATTATTAGAATACCCAAATTTATTTTTACGTTTCGTGAGCTACAGTAAAAATACACGTCAATCTCTACAACGGGATCTTCAGCTTTCAAACAGAAGTTTGAGTTTAAAGTCGTACGAATGATTAAGGAAATGTTTCACTTTGGCTCCAGTGTCTGTTGTCAGCGCTACGTGTGTATGGGACATCAAAGCAGTTTTGTGTGAGACGGCGTAAGGGACGTTCGCTTCGCCGGGCACGCTCCGACCGGTTATTATAACCTGGGAAGGATATACGAGAGTTTATTTCGGGATTTAAGTTTTGTTAATCGCTTTCGAATGTTTGCCGTGGTCGCGGCGTTACGTAAATGTACATGTTGTCTTGTATCGATTAATGATATTATAAATATGTGATTTTCTCGTGATTATAATGTGTTATTAAAGTTTCTGTCTCAGTGTAGTGTCAACGGGATCGATTTCAAACGGTACCCGGTAACTCTATCTAGCGCAGTCCACACGTAACCTCGTTCCGTAAAGAAACGTGGTGACTGTTTATAGAATAAACAATCGTCGAATTTTGTTTGTGTGCTCAGTGAAAGAGTTATATTAATTAACCTGTCTTACTTTGTGGTTCTGTGAAAACGTTGGAGTATTTTTGGTTTTCGCGATATTTCGTGAGCTTTGCACAAGTTGCATGAGCTTTATTGTTTCCGAGAGTGTATGAAGAGTTTCGCCAGATGTGTGCAGTGTAAACTATTACCGCTCTCCTGTAATATTTACGATGGATTGGCAGTAAAGACAATGCAGGACGCTAATGGATGCTGAGGGTCGTCTTGTTTTTTGGAAAGGCGGGGTATGGGAGGGTGGTGCGCCCACACTCAATTGCAACACCTGCAAGAAGAGACGAGCCGACAGAATGAGTGCGAATGAATTGCTCAATGAACGCCCTCAGGGGTGAGTTTTACGTACTGATACCGTTTTGTCTCCAATTTTACTTGTCGCTTAAAGTCAATGTCTGTGACCTTCAACTGTGACTGCTACAATTTCATTCATTTACGTTCGTCTGTCGCTTTCACATGTATCGTATAGAGATAAGCGAGATTGGGAACTAATGAGGCGAGAATTCAATTTCACGCTAAGGGCGGGGGTGTTGTGCAAATAACAAACACTTTGTTCAAATTGAAAGTGTTCACCCTATTAGATTTTGACTGCTGTGTATTAATAAAAACGAGAATGTTTCGTTTGCTGAAAAACACCTATAATGTAGTGTCTGGATATCAGGAATATAATTACATACTGTCTCGTTTCAATTTAATGTGATCTGCTTCTTTTGTTCATATAGTAGTTACTCTATTAGAATTGATCCAATATAAAAACCGTGTAGAACTATAACTGTTCAAAGCAACATTGTTTTCGGAATTCGTCATGTGAATTTTTATTAAATTCTAATTATATACAGTTATAAGCTTAACGGTGCAGACTTTAAAATGAACCCTATTGTGTATATCTGTTCTACATAACGTGGGAATGCGTGGAGTTCATTATAAATTCCTTTAGATGAATCATAATTGTTTCTCGTAATTGGACCTTCTGGTTTCCAGTATAAGGATTTTTTTACGTGGTAATATTTACGGAAAACCGGATATTTTTTTAATCCCCAAATCTCCGAGTCCGAGAGTTTAATTTTCATTCCGTAAAAAATCTAAAAGATTTTGTTAATTAAACGTAAACTTTTAATCAGTAACGTACCTTATCGTATGCGTAAATGTGTCCAGATTTTTCGAGAACTGGCAACATTCTTTAAACATGTCGCCTCTGAATAGTTTCACTTCCGCATTGTTTATAAATGTAATGCTACAAACGGTATTCAACTATTTCATATTATAATTTTATAAGATTAAATTTTAAGATTAAATTCTAGAGCAGTGATAGCCTAATGGTTAAGAATTCAGCCCCTCATTCTGGGGGTGCTGGGTTCAAATCCATGGCGCGCACCTCTTATCAAAAGTGTGCTTTAAATTTAAATATCACTTGCGAACGGTGAAGGAAAACATCGCGAGGAAACCTGCACACCTTAGAATTTAACAAAAAAAAAAAATAATTTCTAAGGTATGTGAAGTCTGCCAACCCGCACTTAGCGAGCGTGGCAGACTATGGCCTTAACCCTCTCTATATGAGAGGAGACCCATATTCCAACAGTGGAATTATAAAGGGTCGATTATTATTATTGATCATTATAAATTTTATTTATTATTATAGGATTTCAGTGT
This sequence comes from Elbella merops, assembly GCA_018244855.1. Classification (NCBI taxonomy): domain Eukaryota; kingdom Metazoa; phylum Arthropoda; class Insecta; order Lepidoptera; family Hesperiidae; genus Elbella; species Elbella merops. The sequence continues at coordinate 6,106 of DWMG01000964.1, forward strand.
GTCATATTAATTTTCTGTAAAAATGTCAGGAGCTTAATCCTAAATTATTTTTATCTTAAATCTGATCATATAGTATCAGTTGCCCATTATCTTTGTTTCGTTACCACGCTTATGTTCGCAAAGAGCTGATCCATTACGAAGAGACAATAGTGTTATACATTTAATAACTCTCTTAACTGTTTATAAAATCGCTGTTAAAATAGTTATTGTCTTTACGTCCATTGACTGCTGCTTGTAATAGTATTTAACTGTATATTTTAACGTTTTAATACATTGCCTCCCTGATAACGATCGAAGTTCTCATAAAGTATTGAACACAATGTAAATACTAAATGTCGGGTAGATTTTTTCTCTTTATCCATCATATTTAAAAAAAATATAATACGAAATTTTGAAGGACTGTTTCAACTAGTTTCTATTTTGGAGTTTAGTTATTTACCTATACGGGATCTAGTTACTATTTCATCTCTCCAAAGCCTACTGTTAACATTTCCCACGTGTCTTCATTAGCTCTCCAAATCTATTAAACGATATCCGAGAGGACCTACTATTTGTCCAGCTGGGTCCTTTAGTGGGGAGATTTAAAAGTTCAATGCTTGTGAGATGCGCTGTATTTTGTAATTGGTCCCGTAACTTCTACATAGGATCTGTGTACGTATTTCATTCCAAATAAATATTGAATACTGTTGAAGCAGCTATTTACAAAAGCAACTACCTTTTCCCCCGACGGTTCTATTCTGATCGTGGAGAATGCGAGGATATAGCTTTATTTGCGTATCCACAGGAGTAAAACATCAACGCATTCCATCCTCGGACGCAGATGGCTCGACCGCACCATGTGTTCCGTCTCATCCAATGACTCGGTTGCGCTATGATACATACATTGTATTGTTTACTGAACGGGTGCATTAGCATTTACAATGCATTTACTTAGTTTCTATTGTAAATGATGAGTTCTAGAATTCCCCGAGGTTCGAGAAATTTTCCTGTTGTTAATAGCCATTGGCTTGCGGTCTAGAAGGCATTAATAAGGTCATTTTGCAAGTAATAAGTCTTACGTATTTGCAGGTCTGATACTACTATTAAGATAATACTTCTCATTAACATTATCTACTGTTGATTACACGCAGAGGTTGTATATTTTGATTTATCGCAACCTTTATCGAAACATAACTCGATATGAAGCACCCGACCGAAGATATTTTGTAACGTAACCTGCCAAATGCAATATATGCTGTAACGAAAACATTTCTAATGGCGCACGTACACGAATTGCATCAAAGAACAAAATGTGTGTATAGGACGCACTTGGCTCGAGTTATATACCAATTGATAAATAGATGCGAATACTCCACATTCGTTTGAAGTGTTTAAAATGTTCATTTCTGTACCATCAGTAATATCCACAGTATTCAGTTCCGTACGTTCAGTAATATCCACTCCTTGGCTCGGTCAAAGCATAACATCTGACGTTATTTTAACAGACAGGATCTCTTGCAGTAGTGGGAAAAGCTTGGCTCTAGCAAGATGTAATAATACTAGCATCCAGATTTATTCGAACATAACCGTTCGATTAACCAATACTAGAACAGTTGGTATAATAATAAGTACGCCTCGTTTTTCCTTGTTTACCATTCGCTTCCGGTGACGTCCACGTCACCGAACATGTACAGATCGAGCGCCAATAACCCATTATTTATGTTCGTAAAATGAAACTGTCGCTATATATCTGTATGGTCCACTGTTTGTTAGTATTTTGGGTCGCAGTTGCTTACTTAATGTGACTCAAGTACAAAAGAAAATGGCGTTATGCGTTTATGCCGTTAGGACGCTTGAACTATGACATGAGATTGTATGCGATGTTCTTATATTATTTTATTATATTATTCTGTTCATTGTCCTAATTAAAGACTTTCCTGATGTTGTGGATTTAATATTTACTCAAGACAAATATTTCGGTTATGAGCACGATTACTGGGCCTACGTCTAGCACAATTTAGATTTATCTAGATTTTTTATACGTGTATATGTCTATCAGCTATCTGGTTGTAATGGAACAGCCTGTGCTCAGTTTAGGATCGGACAGCCGTAAGCAAGTTGTCAAGTAACATTGCAATTGGCTAACGAAGTTTTTCCTTATAAATCATTTTGCACAAAAAAAATTCTGGGCGTTGTATGAAATCATGTGATCTTTGATAACATGCATTAATCACCTGGCGGCGGCGATAACAGAGAGTGTGTGAGCTATTGTAAAATAATTATTATATTATTACAAAATGGCAACCAAGTCTAATATCTTAACGGCTTACTTAATTAACAAAAATTTTTACACGTGCTGTCTACAGTCGCCCTAACATCCTCCGACCCTTTGGACCGATGACCTTAAGAAGGCGATGATAGCGGCTGGATAAGATCAGGATCGAGTGTTGTGACACACCTTTTGACCAGGCTATGGCTAGTAGTAGATTAATAAAGGCTGATATAATCATGATTGAAAGTTGACTTACTAAGAAAATATTCTGACATAATGCAACGTGACCCATTTCGAAAAGAACATTCTCGAACTTTCCTTTTTTGTTGGAAGATATCAATCATGATTTGCCAGCGTGAATGAGAATTCACTATCGGCGTGCTTTTAGATGCTCGATTATTCCAGTAATATTATCGATTTCAACATTTTCAGTAAGTACTTGTTACATTGGCGTTCATTTTTCAAAAATTTTGTCCTCAATCTTATATAAACATTAATAATACATACCAATAACAAATATTGCAAAAACTAAACTCCAATGTAATTCGTTTTTGTAATGTTCGTTTGGTTACACTGTTCCTGTAATATTGACTAAGCTTGTTAATTTAAAACTGTCCAACACTTGAGCGTTTAAAAGCACGTTTATTTCCTAAATGACAGTAAGTCAGTAAAGCTGTCGTACGGCGTCGTAATGCGTGGATTATTTCAAAAGTTGATTTTAATACGAGCTTATTATATCCTTTCAATTAGCAAGCGGTGGTCTTATTTTTAGCTGTTGCTAAGGGGCTTTTACACAGACGGGCGGTCGTATGCATCGAGTGCATCGGCGTTTTACCGCAACTGGGTCATATTGTGTGATATTATTCGCACTTACGAAGATTTAAAAGTCGCTCTCAATATAAGTACGTTAAAAACAAAAAGACAGAAACAAAATATTTGCACAGATGCGGGTACATACAAAGATTTGACAGGGACGTCTGGATCGATACTATAAAATTTAAATGTTACACTTGGAATCACAATATACGTTTTTTGATTTATTATTGAATTGCTTAAATACAAGGTACTTCAGATGATCATCATCATCAGCCTATCTAAGTCCACTGCTGGCCATAGGCCTCCTAAAAAGGGGTTTATGCCCGTAATCTCGACGCTGTGCATGCGGGTTGGAGATCGCAGGGCAGAGCTTTTCGCACCGCCGACGCTACTGCCCGTCGGGGGCCAGGGCATTTAGCCGTGCCTATTTAGGCTGCGCTATACCGCAATCAGCCGGTCGCCAGGGTGCACCACGTGCAGGTGAGGTTGGCTGTGGCTCTTAAGATGGTGGTTGAAAGTACACCCCAGGTACTTCAGATAGGATGTACGTATATGTTCATGCAGTAACTAGGAAACTTTGCGTCATTAAGATTGTCTAATGTCATGTTTGCATGCTATGAACAGATAGTTATTGATGTGTTATAAAAATAATTACATTTCTTTGAACGAACAACGTTCCGAGCAACATTATAGAAAAAGTGTGTATCTTTAGTCCACTGTAATAATTACTGTGTTAACAATAAGTGATATGTCTTTGAACTAATATATAAATGTATTGAATAGTTGTTAATTTTATCACTTTAAAGAGTAGCTAGCATGATTTTTTTTGCATTGCATCGTTTAAATTATTAAACCTTATCTCTAGTTTTTGTCTGGTTTTTGGGTATACGATCTAATTCCGTTTGGCCTGTGTTGGCTGATATGCCGTTACAAGATCATCGTTTGTGGTAGAAATAGACACTAGCCCAGTGTTGCTAATAGATCTGATTAGTCTAGTTCAGTTTGAATGCGTGAATTAGTACTTTGAGAGAAATTGGTCTATGGAAGTAGCAACACATTTATCACGAACCGCTACAAAGCAACTTATCTATATAGTCAATGGTAATGTTAGCTTGCCAGTTTGTTAGTCCGGGAATGCTGATGAATCTAGTGACTGAAAAATAGGCAGACTACAGAATTGAATAGTGGTAAAAAAGTAAACAGCTATTTATTAACTAATATCGTATTGGAAAAAAATGCCATAAATTTTGCGTTTGGGTACAAATTATGCACGTTTCCTATGACGCATGATCACATAGCTTTACAAGTGCGACGGCCGGCGAATCGTAAAGGAATTTTGAAAATAGCTAAAATATTTTGGTCTGAAAATAAATCTGGATAGTCAACATAAATGAATTCGTGAATATTATTCGAAGAGCAGATGCAATGGACAAAAGATTAAAGTGAAAAAATCATGGCTACCATTTTCTCGGATAGCAACAATTTTTTTTAATGGATTTCTTTCCTCGGTATATTATGATTAATTGATAATAATAACGTTAATTTACTTGGTTACGCAGGTGAAGTGATGGATTGGAGGAAATATTTTTAAAAAGCACACGGTACACTTTTTTGTACTAATGTTCACAATGCTTGCGTAGATATGCAAACCTTGAAAATTACAGGGCTGTAATAAATTAACCTCCTACCCTAAAGCCTGATCCTGGTTCCAATTAACGTTTTCTTTATTCATTAAAAACGGCAATAAATTGCTGAACATTACTTGACAACTGTGAAATGAAAGTCCCTACAGATAGCTATTTTATAGTAAGTAAAAGCATTTTAAAACGTAAATTTCATTCAACATATGAGAAATATATTGCACTCTAGGGATTTTGTATTGAAATATGTGAAATATTGATCGGTAGCCTTTGTTCGCTAAGTACCACAAGTAAGTAAGTCTCCAAATCATAAGCCACTACTCGTAAATACGCATTGTAACAAACAAATTATTTGGATAGGGATGTAGCGGCTGTTGGTAATAGAAACAGTTTTGTTGTAACGACACCTTAGGAAACATCAGCTGGTAGACTTAATGCCGATTTGCCGCTTACCTAACATGTTAGAGCATTTAAAACATTTCCAAGAACTTCATATAATCGTGAGCCGTGACCATAAGAAAATCGATATGTCATCAGTGTGTGCGTGAGGGAAACCAAGTTGGGGCAAGTCCGCTCGGCGCTGTGATTGCAGCTTGTCAATATTCATACGTTTTATTCAGAATATAATGGACCGTGTTTGTTAGATTCTTTGTTAATAAAGAGCAAGTATTGATGGGTTGTGTAAATGCCCTGGCATATATTGGCCTGTCTGTACAATTTCCGCAAGGAACTTATCGCTTACATGTTAGACTTGTTATATTAAAAACTTTTTCTGTTATCGTGTTCTGTTTCGGTATAAATTGATGTTGAATATATCCTGCTCATTTTACATTTCTGATAGAATATTCTGGAAAGGATGAATTTCCAGCGATGAGGATTTTTTTTGTGTGTTTTATCTACTACTATTGGTTTAATAATAATAATCGACCCATTATCATTCCACTGTTGGGATATGGGTCTCCTCTCACACTATGAGGGTTAAGGCTATAGTCTGCCACGCTGGCCAAGTGCGGGTTAGCAGACTTCACACACCTTAGAATTATTCTTTCTTTATATAAATTCTAAGGTGTGCAGGTTTCCTCACGATGTTTTCCTTCACCGTTAGTTGAAGTCCGTCCTTCACTATTAGTTTATATATTATTTTTGTTGTTGTTCGTCCTTTATGTTACAAGTTATAACTTCGTTTATCTACGTCTTTTGTTGTTGCAGTGAGTTAAAAAAGCTTTCGGAGGAAAGTCTCACGCGGCAGCCTGAAGAGGTGTTCGATATTATCTGCAAACTTGGCGAAGGTTCCTATGGCAGTGTATATAAGGTATATTTTTATCACAATAATGTATGCTCTTTTATCTCTTGTGTCTACTACATATTATCATGACATGTGTACACATAAAACAGAATGGGCACGTTATAGAACGAATATTTAATAGTTTATGACATAAAATAAATATAACCTTAATAATGATATCTGTGCGTTCAGAAATCAACCACTTATTAGGCACATAAAAGTTACAAGTCACTGGCCGCTGTGAATAAAAAAAACTGGCAATCATACTACACACTATAAAGTTTAAAAAGCACATTGTTCTTATATGTTCAAATACTCCGTAAATAACACGAGTAGTTATACACATACAAATACCATAACAGCTCAATATATAACCTTAAAAAGAGATCTATTAAAAATGTGTCTTTAGAACAGCATAACTCTTAAATAAGGCTAGTAGTTTGCTAGATTAAAACGCACCAAGGAACAATGGGCGTCTGATGAGTTTTCCACCAGAACTTTTCATTAGTTCTCGCGTTTATAGATGCTGCTGGTACTATGAAAAAGGACGATTTTTCTCCAGATTTACTATTTTTATCTTTGGATACAACTAATTGCTTTTATAACCAAATGAATTTATTAATAAGCATATAGCCTATCATAATGCATGGAAAACTTGTCCGTCCACTTTACAGTCTCTCTTCGTAATGTTCTCTTTTTGCGCAGTTTTGTGGCCCGCATTCCAAATCCCAATTAGCCATTTCTCTTTGCCCGTGTACTAAACTTCTTTCAAGTGTATGAATTTATATGAAAACCATTCGAAATATAAGAACAAAAATAGTTCTAAAAACATTTCTCGATTGCCTCTTTTTGAATGAAAACTATTTTAACCACTTTTTTATCAAAATTGTACACGTACAGAACTAGCGTCGCTACAGTGTACTCTGTTAATTGTTAAAATCTTAATCGTATTGCAAATGTAATTTAAAGCTATCAAAACTAAGGCTAAATTTAATTCTCCTTTGAACGTGCTCAAGCCAATTTTCAGCGAACTTCGCTCGCCAGTTTTTATTCTGTCGAATGTATCGTTAGTTTGCCTTTTGTGCTCCACGGTCTAAAGAACTTTACCGATTTTTCCTTCGGGCCCTTTGAATAATAGATTTCCACAGACGTTTGATATTAATGGAGCCGAAGTACGTTGTGCTTTTATAAGAACCTTAAGTCGTGCTTCGTAGAGTGAAATTATTCGATTTACAATTTTGAAAACATAATTTCGAGTTTCTTAATAGAACACTGTTTTAAAATTTGCAAAATATTATTTTCGCTTAAGAAATCTAATGTTATTTGTTATATTTATGGTTTACCCTACATGTATACTTCTCACTGCGGCACAGGTCTTTCCAGGGACTGCGGAAAACTGGGAACATATTCGAGGAGTGGGAGTATCGATTTCTGATATGATACTACCCCAGCCATATATGTATATGTACTTCTACTATCTTTTACTATCTTTTATTCCACGATAGTTTGTTCTGGAATTATCATTGATGACATTTTTAGCATGAGAACATATTAAAGCTGTATATTAAAACTATATTATTATATTAAAACTTATCGACTGTTGACAATTTACCACCTTGAACTATTGCCTTGTTTATTTTTCCAGGCGTTACACAAAGAAAGCGGGCAGGTGCTCGCGATCAAGCAAGTCCCAGTGGACACTGACTTGCAGGAAATCATCAAGGAGATTTCCATTATGCAGCAGTGCGACAGCCCCTACGTAGTCAAATATTATGGGAGTTATTTCAAAAATACAGATTTATGGGTGAGTTATCACAGAACATGTTCAGACCCAGGTTCTAAAGCATTCGATAAACACATTTGAATAGTTTATTGTTAAATATATTTTATAAACATTCCTTTAAGCAGTCCGGTTGTAATCTGACATAGTCTAGGATGCAATCGTGTTGTTTTTGAACGCCATCTCCAATACACCCACACTCATTGTACCCGAGAAAGAGCCTTCCACTCCTCTACGGAGTTCAAACTTTGCCTTAAGTATTCCATCACTTTCTGAATTTGTTTCAACCATTAAATCTCCCGATGTATTCTAAAAAAATCATTATTTATATTATAAATGTATAATATCTCTCTCTATTATAAATGTATAAATAATATCTCTTAGTAGGTTTGTCACTATCATGGCAAAACGGCCGAATCGATTTCGTTTAAATTCGTAATTTTGGACGCTAAGTCACACAGGTTAGTTAGAACACATTTTAGAATCAACCCCATAAAAAGGGAAATATGGGAGGAAAAGGATAAGAAAACCATTTAGGCATTTAAAAAAAAAATTTCGGTGTCTGGCGATCGAAATGCGAGGAAGAAGCCCGTATATAATCCTCTTATATGTTATTATATCCTTTAGTTGACATGTCTGTTGATACTCTGGACTTTCATACATGAATTGGTTAATCTTTTTAAATATGACTTTATGAAGTAATTTGGTTTCTACCGTGGGCGAAATATCCAATTGCTTAGATCCTGACTTCAATTGCTGAAATCCTGACGCCAATGACTATGATCCCGTCCTATTCGTCGGGCTTCCTCCACTTTCATTATTCTCTAAGAATGGTATACATTTTAGAAATACTGAAATGGTTACTGTTAAATATAAAAACTTGTTTATTCCTCGTAATATATATCTTAGAAATATGTATGATGAGTAAGATGGTATATAATTTCTCTTAACACTCCAACGGATATACGAATATTATTGATCATTGGTTCCTCTGCTAATGAATATTCTGTTATTTGTCATTGTTTGTTCAATTTACTGGAGCAACAAATTCATTTCATCTTTGATACAAGAATGAAGAAAAGTGAAGGTCAGAAGTTGCCACGCTAACTAAGCAGTAATTAGCAAAATTTACATGCTTTTAAATAATTCCATCAAGAACTTTATGGCTGGTAGTTTCCTCATTCCTTAACCGTTACCTTACCGTCACATCGAGTTATATTTAAACTGAAAATCTTCGTTCTACTCATTGTTGAAACGAATCGACATATTGAATTCCAATGAGTAATATTTCAAGGTATTTACTCAATTTCTCGAACAATCTATAACTATAGAAATGTCAATACACTTACGTATACAACATGACGCAGACTCGATTTTCGTTCGAGATAGGAATCGGGGATGTCGCGTCGGACCGTTTCCGCCCGCCTCGTACCTAAAACGATAGATACTGCCCAGCGATACAATTACCTCTGTAATGCCGGCTGACGAAAAACAACGTCGTAAATCTTTTATTTGTTGTTTTCTTTTTTCATATTATAGTATAAGTTTTTATTTAATGTATGTGTAATTATTTATGTGTAAACTCTTTCAGATTTTACAAATGTAATTATGCATTTATCTACCATAGTAAAATTCTAGTTTAAGGTCCAGGTTTTTTTTTCAATTGACCTCATGAAATTTATTTTAACGTGTGCTTGTTGTATAAAGGTATATTAACGTAAATATTAATTGGACATTAGTGTGTATGACCAAAAATGGTTTCTGAATCTGTTGGCAAGTGACACACGATTTGAAGTTCTTGTCGTGATTGATACGATACTTTCATCTAATTCTTGGCAGTCGTTTTTATTTACACTTGAAAATATTGTTTTATTTACACTCCAAAATAATTCGTGCTCCAGATCGTAATGGAATACTGTGGTGCTGGTTCGGTGTCAGATATCATGCGACTAAGAAAGAAAACGCTATCGGAAGACGAGATCGCGACGATCCTGTGCGATACGCTCAAAGGTCTGGAGTACCTGCACCGGCGACGGAAGATCCACAGGGATATCAAGGCCGGAAACATATTGCTCAATACCGAGGGTCACGCGAAACTGGCGGACTTCGGAGTTGCTGGACAACTTACGGTAAACAAATAAATCTTTGGTCTTTATTTCTTAGTTACTTAACTTAGTAAATTATTTCTGTCGTTAACTTAGTTATTTGATTGTTACTAAGTTGTTTTTTCGATTGACAATTGTGTATAATTCGCTTGCGTACAGACAATTTTTATTTGCCTCTGTTAATCTCTCTCTCATCGATGTTGTATTGACAGATTGATCAGTAGGGACACTTATCAGATCGTCGGCGTAGCAGATCGGTGCCGCGTGGAAGGATTATAAAAAATGTGCATGCAGCCGTTTAGGAGTTGGTAGTGTTGTACGAGACGTTTTAACAGTTATTTTCTTTGGTGTTTCATATTATCTTCGAAAAAGTACATAATATGTATGACGCAGCGAAACAGCTTCCAAGCAATGTAATCATTGTTTATAACTCTCACATTAACCAAGGATTGGTTGATAGAGAATATAAATAGGTCTTCGTCCGTTGTGTAAAACCATAAGATATAAATAAATACTAATATAATAAATATAATACTTAATTCCCAGGACACAATGGCGAAACGCAACACAGTGATAGGCACGCCGTTCTGGATGGCGCCCGAGGTGATCCAGGAGATCGGCTACGACTGCGTGGCCGACATCTGGTCACTGGGCATCACCGCGCTGGAGATGGCGGAGGGCAAACCGCCCTATGGCGATATACACCCCATGAGGGCGATATTCATGATACCCACAAAACCCCCGCCTTCTTTCAGGTTGGTGG
>DWMG01000965.1:0-16740 GCA_018244855.1 Elbella merops
TATATATATGTACAACTGATGGTCATTCCTAATTATGTAGGAAAATAAATTAATATACACAAAACCGCAAATAGAGCTCAGTATTTACATTGTATTTAGTAATCTCACATATGATCGCTAAGTAGCCGCTATATTTGGTGTCAGTTGGGTTATTCAATATTGTATTAACTAGAACGAAACTGCGACACTCTACACCGACTCTTCATACTCATAACGCATGCGTAATGTCGACTCTACGTGCATTTTCTCATGTCCCAATTAAATGTACACCAAACACTCCATTATGATGTTGAGAGTTCTTTTGTATTTTTATTATACATTTTTCTCAAGAATTTCTTATATAGCACGCTATAATTTCCCTATTTACTTTAGTTATTTACTTGTGTGAAACAAGCGACATAAAATAAAAACAAAAAAAAATCCAAACAGAAGTTTCCATTAATTATCTGTTCTCAATTCGTAATTACAATGTGATTGATAGTGGGAATGTTATAGGGCAAAACCACTTAGTAATTAGTAGGAAGTATTTTTGGAAATAGTGTCATTAACATCTTGAACTTCCATTGTATCCTGCGGCCCTATACAGCCATAGTATTGAGATTTCTATACAAAATAAAATGTTTGCATACTTTTTTCCTTCTAAATAATAAATTTAGTAATTCCTTCCGAATAAATCAGTTCACGACGCATTACATTTTATTCATACCTACGCGAAATTCAGATATGTAGTTGCCACTTTTGAATTAATTTAACTATGTTCCTTTCTAATAACAAAATTCTAAAACTGCACGCACGCAGTTTTTAACCTTGACATTTGATCAAAAAAAAACGAAACCAAAGAAAAAATGTCCTATGTACGTACCTATTCCGTTATAATACTGCCTACGCACAACGTACTTCTATGGATTACAACATGAACCTAAACTTCCAAATAGTGATAATAGAATGTGAATGAAATGGAAATATCATCCTAATTTACGAAAATTACAATTTGTAGACACATGATTTGTAGACACACTTTAATTCGAAAAGATTAACTTGACGTATAAAAAATTTCGCTACAAAAATAGGAAGAATGAAGTAAATATTTTTTAAACTAAAAACCAATTTTTAAATGTTTAAAGGTAAAGTAACTACCTAAATGTTATTCTGATTACCAGATGAAAATACTTTTTTTAAGATCAGAGCACTAGTTTTTTTGTACACTGACTTTTGTATCAAAACAACAATAACTGAAAGCCTTTGAACTATATCCATGTTTTATAACGTTTTACATTTGACGCGTATCGAAAGTTACCCAAGGTTAAACATTAAGTTTTCTTTTTACTACGTATCATATACAAATAACATACAGTGTGCCAATTACAACACATTACGACACTACGAGGAAAACTAGAAAAATCGACGCGATTTCAATGAATAACACTAATTTTAATTTTCTTTTATAAATCAAAATTAGAAAATGCGTAAAATGGAACGCTAATATTAATCACAAATGAGTTATGGTAAGATCGTACTATAAATAATGACGATTAAAAATATCGTTCGAAATACGAAACGCACCGCGCGTCTCGCGTCTGTTTCCCGCCTGTCGAACGGCCGAATACGAAGGACTTGGCGCGCAGCAAGCTGTTCCAGTATCTAGAGGGGCAGTGGCGAAAGTGCTTCCAAATAACCACCTATAAAAACACAACACACGAACCGAATAGCATCCAGTTCGAACCCTGACTCCACCACCGTTCAAGAGACAAGATGAGAAAAACGGTGAGTTAGGCTCCAGCAAACTAAGTGTAGTGCAGTGCAAGTGACTTCAAAAAAGTGTAATCACAAACGTCCAAGTGTGTCCCGTGCCAGAGTGTTTAGTGTTACAGATTATAATTATATACTAATAATCTGTATATTATCTGTGATCGTTCTCAAACGGGATGTGACACACTTTTTTGAAGTCAACACTGTGTTTATTATCTGTGCAATCGATCTTCATATCCTTTCATTTAAAACGTAGTGATCTAGTATCAATAAAATAGATTCGTTGGACCGTAAATTATTAGCAAAACAAAGAAATTAATGTTTCCTTTTAATCGATATATTCAGTTTACGAATTGCTTAAGACACATTTTTTATTTGTAGTATCTATTTTAAAGTAATTTATAAAAAAACACTTAATACAAAATAATGGTATTTGAAAAAAAGTACTAAAACTGAAAATCAAATAATTAACTTTAATACGATATACGTAAGGAATGCCAATTACCAAATTAACTATATTTTTTTAAAATAAAAATGTTAATGCTGTGATCAGAGCATGTCTATACATATTCATGACATTAACGATATGGACGAAACAACATTAGTAACCAACATTATATTATTATCATAGATTAGATAACCAAGGTTATGATTTAAAGCTTTACGTTTTCAAAGAAGAATTATACAAAACAAAAAAAAGACATGTTTTCCCTGTTACGCAAAAAGTCCGTATCATTTTACGTCAACAAATACCTACTATGCTCCTAAAATGCGGACAAAGCATAATCGTTGTTGTGTGAATTGATTCATTCACATATACGTATAATGTATGTAGAATATTAATTTTGCAAACGAATGTTTCTTCAAGTTTACGTGAAAATATCTCAAATCAATATACATATTCTACGGAAACCTTCTAACATTTTATTTGTACATCTTTAAGAGAATTCAGCATGGTTGTATCCTCGAATAATTATTTGAAGAACAATGAACATAATCTTGCATTGAACGTAAAGAGTCACAATTAATTTCTAAAATAAATATGCTAGATACTCGTATGGGCAAATTTAATACAATTTTCTACTACTAATGCTTTTTTTTTTAATGTCCGTTTTACGGTCCTTTCTCGTATTACCAAGAATATAGAGATGATTCATCTGAAGTAACTTCATGGTGTGTGTCGTTTCCATTTTTGGAATTAGGAATTGATTTAATGTCTCTGCTCTAACCATAACTAAGTCAGATGGTGTACAAAGGCCATTAACTTTTATGTTAGAGTTCGATTGCATAGTGTAAAATTGTAGTTGCTGAAATTCTTGTATTGTACTCATATATCTATTCGATATTTGATAAAATATTAAATAGATATTATACTATATATTTCAATTTATTAAAATAAGTACAATGTTATAATAATAAATTCCTGGTCTTATTTTAAATTTCTCTTTCCTATAAAAGCACCGCGCAAAAATAGTCAAAAATATATTACTACTGTAAAAAATGATTTGTTTAGCTTAAATGTTAAGAAACACAAGTTAATGTATTTTGCATAGCCAACGCATCGATCGGGTGTAATACTTAAATATTCATTATGTATGTATATAAATATTAATGTATTCACAAGAAAGATATAAGCGATACACCGAGAGCTTAAGACTTATCGATATTACATCACAATAAGGCTTTTCTCTTAGTTTACATCAAATACGGGTTATATGTGCTTAGAAGAGGAAGTGCGCCTGAAAGTGTATATAACTTTTTAACTGGCGAGTAACATTAATCACTTATATATAGAAAAAAAAACTATTTTAAAACGTGGTCTAGTTCTGATTATTCAAGACTCACTTCGAATTATTCTAGATTATATGTAGAGACACAATGAAAGGGCAAACTTAAAAGTAATTTTTAACAGTGTTGTTCCTAAAACATGTAACTTATTAAATACATTCTACATTATTGTCATCATCATAATTGACTATTTTATCGTTATACTCTTGTACACGAATCTCCTCTCAAAATGAGACCAGTTAAGATCATATTGCACAGAGTAAAGTAGAATTTATTCTAAGACAAATTAATCATTACTAATGTTGAATATCAAAATATTTGTGCGTCATAAGCATGAAGAAACGCGTAAAGAGAAACGAGGAAGTGGGACCGTGAAATCGTATACCAAAGTTGCCGCTAATCCCGGTATAATACCAGTTAATTATATAATAGGAAGTTGCGTGGATGAAGAGAAATAGGACCCTTACGGGCAGTGCCACTACACGCGGCATACATACTCGTATGTTTCTCTCATTAGCAAATTACAAACATATGTATGTATGTGTGTTGCGAACATTATACATCTTAACATTAGACGAAGGACGTCGGGGCTGTAGGGATAGAGATATTTGGCATTCGTTCTTTCTGCCTACCCCGTAAAAGTCTTAGTGTGGTGATTCAACAACAGTTAAATTTCTTATAGTCATCGTAAATAAAGTCATAATCTATACATGAACTATTTATAATACTTCAAATATATGGGTAATATCTTCAATTTCGCAACTCGTTATTCACCGGTGATGGAACAGTTTCCTAATAACCGAAGATACTAGAACATTGCATAGAACTTAACTTCGATTCAGTTATACTTACAGGTCGTTAAGTAAATCATAGCTTAACCACGAATCCAGCAGTTATTATCGCCCTTAGGTGCGTTTATAATAAAGCTGAGAAAACAAAAAACGCTTTTAACAAGGTACCTACTATTTTCCTTTGAATATCATATTACGATTTCGAATTAAAAGTTTATACTTAAAGTAATGTAACCCGAGAGGAAATTATTAACGTAAGGGATTTTAGATCACGTTACAACGTAGCGCCGACAAAAGGTTTTCTATATAAACAGATCGTCCAGTCGTAAGGATACCATAATTCTTGTTTCCAAAGAATCCAGAAATGAAGGTATATTTAAGCGAATTGCACCTTTCGAAACGTCCTTTCGTGTGAATTATTTAACGCGTTTTCCATGGCGTTACCCTTGTGCTTACGTTTCAGTGAGACATAAAATGATATAAAGTATGAATCTTTAAATACGTGTATTTATATGTGTATATTATTTTGTCGTATTCGGTTGCGCGTTAGATCTGCAAGGATAAAGATATTTGGCACTCTGTGTTCTCTATCTATCCCGTTAGAAACCTGATGTGATGATACAATAATAATATTATGTGTTGTTTCGCATATAAACTAAAGTGTCTTATACATCGTAATATTAAATTATTAATATATTTGTTCAGAAACAAATGGGATTAAAATTTGTGCGCGTCAATCTCGACTTTAATGGATTTTTCCTTTTAGGGCCGACGAATTGGAATCTCATTAAAACTTTGCAATGTTGACGGCTTTGTGAAATATATTGACAAAATATAACGGAGATTTAATTAAACAAATTTCAAAGTTTGAAATAATTTATAGTTTTCTGTTTCGCTATATTTGACTAATTTGCTATGTTCTACTTATATGGTTTCAAAAGCGTATCGCTAAAATTGTTTCAAATTACAAATTCCTAATTAAAAAAATTAGTTGAGCAATGTAACTATTGCGAAAGTGTTTACAGTATGATACTATGATTAAATTTCTCACAATTTACAAAAAAAATCATTACATACTCTCGTCAGAATCGCGAAATAGGGTATAACGTAATTATTTCATTGAAATTAAATATTTCGGAATCGCGTACCTGTACCTAGGTGGCAATTAAAATTATATTTTGTAACTCAATGAAAACTACCGGGCGGTTGCGATATTGCTAATTTATCAGTATCCTGTCGGGTTATGATTGACACGAAACCGGTTAATCCGGTTTAAGATCGAAACGCAACATCCAAAGGATGGTACTGATGTGACGTGTATTGGAATGCTGATGCACTTTAAGAGATAGAATTAATGAATAAATAATTGGCGTTGACATGGTTTTATTTTGTGTGTAATTACTTATAAACTTGTTTTGTAATAGTACCATGTGGGTTCTCGCTTGATATTGTTCTTTATTAATTGTTTCTTTTAGTTAGCATTCCAATTTAGTTTTTTAAATGATAATATTTTTGCCATACTGAGTTAACATATTTATAAACTCAATTGAAAAAAATAAATCCATGCATATTTTCTCCATCAGAATTTATGGCATATATTGTGAGGCGAAGAGATTTACTATTCTTAAGGCCTCTCTAAAATACTATCATTGGTTTGCATACAAGAAAAACCTTTTAAAAAGCGATTTGAAAATTTTGTATTAGCATATAAAACGCATGCAAAGCTGCTCCCACGCAAATGTCTCATCATAGGAACTGACGCAACGATCTCCATTAAACCGTAATACTAAATTGACTGCACAAAAACCGAACGCATATATGAATGGCTTGTGAGAATACCAAGTACGTATAATGCAAGCCGCAGGGGCTATAACATATAAGTTGCATATAAAACATATAAGTTGCAAAAATATTGAAATTGCAATCTCATTATATAGTACTTAGTGAAGTCCCACAAGGATAATGATATAGGTAGTACTAGTAAATCAAGTATATAACAAACATTATATAGGACGCATAACGCAAGCTGCAGCCGTCAGCCGCTGGATGGAGTTAAGTAAGTAGCCGCGACCTGGTTTCCGTTGCGCAAGTTATCCCACGAGCCACCCTGTAGCGTCGTAAATTAGTAGATACTGTTAAGTCAGATAATAGTATCTGTAGGGAAATCGGTATCAGTTCCAAGTTGCAGTTGTTGTTAACAGAAGGTACATAATACAAAGAATATCAATCAATACTAGAACGTTCAACGAAGATGGTAAACTGCGATACGATTGTTTTATGAGTTCGGACTAAGGCATTCTTTTTGTGCCTCTTAAAAAATATTTTTCCTTTCAAAGCGTCAAACAGTAGTTTGTTTTCTGTCCCAAATAATTTCCGATTATCCTTTCTAAAAGGATCAAAGGAATGAATTGTTTGAATTCCAAATCGAATAACAATATGGACGCCGGACTTAGTGCGGAACCTTGGTAGACGATTGCGAAAGATAGGTAAATTTATCCCACGAGTTACCCGATAGCTGACCTCGATCACTGATTAGCAGTGTTTAGTGTCAAACGGAGGTTTTTACGGAAGCATTCTAAATAGAGCTTGGAAAGTGAACGCTATTTGAGTCCTACTCTACATTATTATTTAGTTTTTTACTGTCTTGTCTATTTCGATCACGCCCATTTATTTGTTTTGATTATGTTATGTTTTATATAAATGACGCGGTGTAGTATTTTATTGGCTTGGAATTCCACTCTATATAGAGTATTTTTTTCAGTGCAATATACAATTTGTTTTTAATTAAATGTGGGCCACAAACGGGTAAAGATTTTATTCTAACATATCTTTAATATTAGCAATCTCACAACGGAAATTAAAATCTTGAAGTATACTCGTAACCTACAACCTTCGAGCGTTAGAACACATTCATTATATACTTAAGACCCAAACTCTATATCCCGTGTTACTTAAATCCGTATGTATCACGGTACTTAATTATCAAGCAAATTACAATATAAGCAAGAATTAACGCTTCACTACAGAATACATTTTCATGTTACAACATTTCATGGTAATTATCGGAATTGACAAAAAAAATTATTACAATCACTCAGGTAACGTTATATGGACATACACAAAAAAGAAACGACGTAATTGTACGTAACCGTTTATTACCGTTAAGTGATTCATAATCGTAAAAACATTAGTATTACAGTGTAATGAATTCGAAAATAATGTAATGTAACATAATAATTCTCGGAACAATGCAAAGTAATGTTACTACAATATGTGTGGGACAATGAATACAAATAAACTGTAAATAACATTTTCAATTAATTTACTTATTGTACCTAAATAACAAATTACAAAAATGCCTGATAGACTAAGAGTAAATAGAGCAATTAAATGTAGAGTTCAAATACGCAATATATGTTATATAATCGTAGAATATAAAAATAATTACTAAAATTAGGGGTACATGAGGTAACTTTTCAAAGTAAACGAAGTACCGTAACTAATAATTAAGTATTACTTATTGTACAATATAGAATTAATGCCAATTGAGAATCGTAAATTTGAAGCTTAAACTCGTTTTCAAATTTCATCAGGCGTTACTACTTATTGCGTTAAATCCATTAAATCTTAAATCATGACCACGCAGTGTGAAATGACGTCACGAGATAGCGCCTCTTGAATCATGAACGCGTTATTTTCACTCGATTTATTGACGCTGTTTACACAACCATCAAAGATGTTACGCGGTTTTATTTTATTTTACTTATAAATGAATGAAAGAGAAGCACGTCAGATGTGTATGGATAGAGACTGTTGGCACTCGATGCACTCAGCCCATGGTGATAATGTAATAATAATAAACCAAATTAGGTGTTTATGTAACGTATTATTGAACGAAAATATGTATGATAAATCGGACCAATAAAATGGGGTCATGTCATCTTGCGTACCTATACCTTGCCGGTTTTTTACTTAGATAGTGCCACATGCAATTTATTAAGGGAATCACTTTTAGTCAAAATTTTGTCAAGTCTTTTAAATTTTGTTGGGTTTACTCTTAACAATTTTGCTTTACTCCCAATTGAAACAAATATGTTACTTAACGTCAATATTGTGAGGTCATAGTCGAGAGGTTTAAGTTAATACGTTTATTGTCTGTTTTCTTAATTAATGAGAACGAGTTAAAGTATTAAGGGACACAAACTGATTATGAAACTCGAAGAAAATTTGATCGTATATGTTAATATACACATAAATTTTACTTTAATAGCCCTTAGTTAAATATTCAGTAGACGATGAATATTCAGAGAAACCTAATTTAGAACATTTCGTGAGTATTTTAAAAATATATTTTTGTTTACATTGTACATATAAAGTGGACAACAAATGGTTAATCATTACAATATAAGAACATTACTTACATATTTATTGACATTGTTAAGTTACTGTTGATTCAATTAGTTGGACATATCCAAAATCGAATAGGGCTGAAGTATGATTAGCCTGTTCAGACATACATTCTACGATCAGAATTAAGTTGACATACTATGTATAATTTGTGTTGGTCGTAAACAAAGACATTTGCTCGTAATTACACACGTCACTGATTGCGCCATCTTGCGTAACATTTTTGCAACTGCACCGCGTATTTACCGTGTAACCGGGGAATCAATACGGTTATTATCTAACCGTTTATTGACATGAATGTGTGCAATATGTGTACTTGATACAGAACGTATTACGAAAAATTATGAACAGTCTGCCTTTCTGATCCAACGACTGCATGAACTGGTTAATTCTTGTATGGTTTGAAATCATGACGAAAGGCAAACTTATTTGCGTCCCAAAAACCTTTTTGGCAAGATCAAATGTGTTTTAAAGGAAGTTTAAAAAAAAAATATTAAAAGAAATAAAATTGAATATCAATTAATTTTTTCTAACGCGTAGTTAATTAAAATAAAATCCGTCAATATGTTTAAAACTCGTCAAGATTCAATTTTCGTTTATCACGTAACAAAAATGAGTTATATCAGAGTTGACAGCTATTCAAACATTACAAAATCGTGTAACAGTTATTTGTAATTAAACATAAAATTTGTAATCAACACATCAACACAAACCCACCTTACACACATTATTGATTTAAATATATTCCGATATTTCAATTCAACTTGTTCTAACGAAACTAAAACAGTATGCCGTTTGATTGATGGCTTCTGTGTTACTTAACTAATTATAGTACGTTCATCGTTAGCGTTTTCGTAACACAATAAACCGTGTCAAATATCTATCTGATCGTAAATACGTTGTTATGAATACCAATAAGCTCATCGATTATTTAAAGACATTTCAAGTTTATCAATTCGTGTCATCGATGTTAGAAAATCGTACCTTTGAGAGAAGGAAGTTGAATTTGTTACTCAAATTATTCTTGTTCAGTATTGAATCCCATTGAAAGTGTCGTTTATTGCCCACAGGCCTGTCTAGTTTTCCTGCTGATAGCAGCAGTAGCTGCCAGCGAGAAGAAGTCGACAGAGCAGAAAGCGGAGCCGCTGGAGAAGAAGCTTGACAAACGTGGTCTCCTAAACCTCGGATATGGATACGGCATCCACGGACTTGACGTCGGATACATCGGCCACGGACACGGTGTGGGCGGTGCTTACAACTTGATCGACGATGGCGCCTACAGCCACGGTGGATACGGCATCAACCTCGGAGGACACACCGACGTCACCAGAACCATCACTCTCGTTAAAGGTGTCCCATACGCCGTCCCCGTCGAGAAGCACATCCCGTACCCTGTTGAAAAGCCCGTGCCATACCCCGTGAAAGTGCCCGTGCCCCAGCCCTACGAGGTCGTCAAACACGTGCCCGTTCACGTGAAGGAGTACGTCAAAGTTCCCGTCCACGTGCCTGCTCCCTACCCCGTCGAGAAGAAGGTGCCCTACCCCGTACATGTTCCAGTCGACAGGCCTTACCCCGTTAAAGTACTGGTGCCCCAGCCCTACCCCGTTGAAAAGCATGTCCCATACCCCGTTAAGGTGCCAGTGCCCCAACCCTACCCCGTGGAGAAACACGTGCCATACCCTGTCGAAGTCAAGGTACCCGTACCCCAGCCCTACCCCGTCGTGAAGCATGTCGGTGTCCCCGTTAAGGTGCCAGTCGATAGGCCCTACCCCGTGCACGTACCTGCTCCTTACCCCGTTGAGAAACCCGTACCAGTTGCCGTTCCCGTTGAGAAGCCCGTTGCCTACCCCGTACACGTGCCCGTTGACAGGCCTTACCCCGTACATGTAGAGAAGCCCGTTCCCGTGCCTGTCAAGGTGCCCGTGCCAGAACCATACCCCGTATACAAGCACATCCCCTATGAAGTTGAGAGGCACGTGCCCTACCCAGTCAAGGTCCCCGTCGACAGGCCCTACCCTGTGCATGTAGACAGGCCCGTGCCAGTCGCAGTCGAGAAGCCTTACCCCGTGCCCGTGAAGGTGCCAGTTCTCGTCAACGACCACCACGACAGCCACCTCAGCTACGGAGGCTCCTACTACGAACACTAGATTATTGTAGTTTAGTTTATTAGGGTTTCATTCCGTCAATACCTAAAGGTTATTTATATCTCGCCAACTCATGGCCGGGACACCAGCAAAATTTGATATTCATACTTTTCAAACCGTACATATCTACTGTATATTTATACTGTCATTTTAAGATGTCATGTCATTTAAGTGTACAGACATATCTTCGTAGTGATATAAAGTTACCATTTTTAGGTTAAGGCGACTGTAAAATATGTGAAAATAAAAAAGGAATAATGTGAAAAATCTCGTTTTTTTCTATTATATCATTTCGTTTCCTAGGAAATATTTTTTAAAGGTCAAGAAATAAACGAACGTGGAAATTGCCTGGTAGAATAGAGCGATCACAATCGTTGACCTTCACGCCAGTTCGTGCTGTGGTCGACGGCGTAATAAATATTTTGATCTGCACGAACAGTATCCAACGACCACGTAACAAGGTAACCAGTAAAACTATAGACTTGGGAATACTATTAAAAACATAAAATATATTTATATTGTTTGTTAAAACATTTAAGTTGTTATTTGTAATCTTTATGTGGTACAGTGTTTAAGTAAATACTCTATTTCTACAGAATAATCCAAAACCAAATATATAGAATCAAACAACCACATACCGTAATGGCAAATAAAACTATGGACTGCAAGCAATTAAAATAATGTCTAGAATACAAATGTAATCAGTAGATTTACGTAAAGGAAAACATTTGATATCAAACAAAACCTACTGTTCATTGATACATTATCAAATTCAAGTAAATGTTTCGTTTAAAACGGTTGAAACTTTTTATTAATAACGATTTAACAAAATACTGTGTATAAATCCAATGGTAGTTATAAAAATACTATATTAAGACATACATACATATGTGTACCTATATAACATAATTATAAGTTATAATATATAAAACAAAAACGTATAATTGGCAATAGACCTCATTAATCACATATTGACGCGACCTTATAAGATATGTGATATTAGACAAAGTATTGACACTTTTATTAGAGATCAGTCAAACTGATTATATGGACATATAATATTCCTATAAGAATGTAATTTGTCAAGAGCGAGGCGACATATCTATACGCAATAATATGGACACTTCGTTAGTAATACGGCCTATTTATTGACTATTAGTAATATCGGATAATACTATAATAATTTATTGATCAATATTCTTAATAAATAATTGGATATTTATTACAAGACAGACATTTATTAGATTTTGAGATGGATTTGGATTAGGATGCCAGGTCAGTTAGGATAGAGATATTTGGCACTCCGTGCACTCTGCCCATCCTGTAAATGACCTGGCGTACTGGTATAATAATAATTATATAAAAATAAAGTTATTAATGTGGAAACAGCATAGCAGATCTGTTAAAATAAAAATATTTAGCACTCTGTGCTCTCTGCCCGCCCTGCCTGCCTTCATTGCTGATCACTAAATTATTATGTATTTACACTATACGATCATGTATTTAGTGGTCAGCAATAAGAGCTTATAAGAAAAAATATGGAAGGTTTGTAAAAATATTCTAACAATAAAATTCGTAAATAATAAATATGTAATATTAATAATAGCCGTCGCTCCACAGTCGCAGTGGTCAGCGACGGTATCCCGCGAACACTGAACCTCTACGTACCCCAGTTGAGGCTACCGCACTGTAGCAATATTGTTTACATAGAAATGGTTGTTCGGTTAACACAACCGATAGACGAACATTTCAATGTCATTGACTCGGATTATTTCGTAAAACTTCAAGTCTGTTTGCGATATTTAAGTTGGACGCAGTTTTAGTGTGATATATTCTTAGACAAAGAGGTCATACAAGCGGCAAAACTAAATTGCAAAACTAAACAGACTAATGACTAAATAATTTATAAGTATATAATTTGTTGTTTTGCCTTTAAAAAATACAATATCTACAAGTAGCATGTCTATATGTTCGAATAATAAAAGACTAAATCCATACCAATGTAACCTGTACGAAACCTACTAGAATTATCGGTAGTTACACAAACGTACCTAAACAATATAACCAGCCCTACGGAACGATTGTGAAAACCTGTGCACCTATTATGGCATTGTTAGACGTAACAGACGTTTAATCAGTGCTTAATCTGTGGTTTGTTACAGGTACAATTATACAGTAATCAGTACGAATTCTACCATTAAATATCTCTTGAGTGTTTATACACTTGATGTACCGGTTATATATGTATGTATGTACATATCAGTCTCCGTCGCGATATGGCTGCAATTGGCGGGAGTTCATGCAGAAAGACCTCCTGTAGGTTCTACGAGTAAAACGAGTCGGACCATCCCGAAAAAATATAATTGAACAATAGGAATGTACCTATACTGAAATTAATTTATTATATACATATGTAGGTACATCGTTTTCTAGTAGGAATTTCTAGTAGTGGCACGAAGTCTGGATCTGTGCCCGGTTTATGGCAATAGGCTCACCACCTATTCCGTTGTGGGAAGGTTCTGCACTTCTCTGCATACCCCTTCGGGGATTACAGGCGTGATGGTATAACGTAGAAATATTTATTCACATATAAACTTTGAAGTATCGTAGCAATTGTTTATTTATATATGCTTATACAGGGTTAAAGGTTGATGTTCATAGCTCGCAAATAGATGGTCTAGGCTAACATTTCATCGTCCACAACTTTCTCTGCGGCTGGGGTTGTGTGCTTCCCCAATCTTGGTACACGACTAGTTTTTAGAAGACCTGCGTTTAATGTATAAACGTAGGTCCTTGTACCTTTGGAGGAAAACATCTTAGGAAAACTTATCTTTACGTACCTTAAACTTTACGTAATGATACCTAATGCAGGTGAGATCGGTAAATCTGTACTTCGTCAGCGTGGTAGACACTTTTGATACATAAAAGACATCCGTGGACAATAGCAGAACGATAAAAATTGATGACGGTGATGATGAATATGATGACGAATCTGATGATGATGCTGATGATGGAGACGCGTATGTCAAGGAGTTGTACTGACCATGTTACTGATTACATTGAAAACATATCACTTGTTATAGGAGAACTGAAATATTAATATAAAATTACGAATGTAACTTTAAACCATAATGAGTTATAAACGCAAACGAATCATTCATATTAAATGAGTCGATTAATAATTCTTTGAGACACGTTCAAACGTGTGCCGGAGGTCGAAATGTAGGCGACCTACACACATGACAACTTGTGATCGAATCAGAGGTCTGCTTAATCCGTGTTGCTGCTTTGTCAGATTATTTGATTTATAAAGAGATTTTGATTTGGTTTTTGATTTAATTCAAAAATTACCTAAAAGTTAATGTTTTTTTTTACTTACATATGTAGGTACATACGTGTATATACATATCTTCACGACAAGTTCGTTTATGGGGTAGGCGTGGGGAAGTTAATTTTATGTTTTTAGAACTTGGTATGATTAATATAATGACCGCTGTAGGCCAGGTCATCAAATAAAACAGATTCTGATTTTAACATGCCATCATAGGTGTATGAACAGAGTGACAAATCTAGAAAAAGCACATTAGGTCTGTAAGGGTAGAGATATCTATCATGTGCTCTGTGCTTACCCCGTGATAGTCCTGGTATTACCATGTAATAACAATATTATAAATGTCCGAGAGTGTACGTAAACAATTTTCTATTTCTATGAAACTGTTCGCCCTGACACTGTTGGATATCCGCCAGCCGTGTGCCTCGTTAGTACTTATTATCACAGCTACATCAAGTGTTTTCTTGTGTTATTACCATTTAATAAACTGCGGAGTTGGATAATCTGTACACGCGTCTACAACTCCGGACCAGAATACAACTAGACCACCCCGAACCTGTCGACCGGCCGACCCTGACTAAAAGGGGATATTTGAATATAATTGAAATATAATTTTGAACTGACTGACAAGAATAGTCCAATTCCTACAATCCTTTTCAGGCTATCCGTATATTCTGCGTGCTCATTTGCTATATACAATCTTTACATGAAAATGATGGGAATCTGATAATGAAACCCAACACTCGGCCAGCGTGGCCTAAAATCACTTCTCTCTAAGACGAGACTCGTGTCCAACACTTGAACGAGAAAAGGGTTAATGATAATAATGATAGTGAACAATACAACAGAATTGTCGGGTGATATCTTTTATAGTAATTAAAGAATTTTATGTCGAAGTTTAGAGTTTTTGTTGTATTTGCAAAGCTTATTTATCCGACGTCTATCGACAGAGATATTAGCATACAACTATGGATCTGCTGACAGCACGTGTGATTTGAGTCCGCTTTATTAAGTCGTTAAACGTGCTGAGGTTTCGATATGTACATATATGTATGTATATATGTGCATTGTTTTTGTATGTACCCCGAAACGTGATATACCGTTTTGTAAATATATGTATTTACTTGAATTTGTGATATGAATGTGGGAGAAACACGGTAGGTATGCACGGTACGTATGCGGTAGTATTTGGTTTTAAATGCTTTTTGCTTACCCCGTACGGGACTTGGCGTGGCGTGACTTACTTATTGTGTGCTCTCTGCCTACGTCAGAAGAAACCTTATTTTATGATCCACTGTTGGACATAGACATCTCTCAAAGAGTGCTTTTGCGCCCTATCGCCGGTTTTCCGTGGTCAGCTTCTGCCTCCAGCCCTTCGCACAAGTAGGTATTGCGTTCATCTTTAAGCGACCACACCTTCCAACCATTTAAATACATACATTACTTTGGTCACTTTTCAATAATAACAGCTTCATGAAATACCAAGGTCTTCAACGCACATTTAGAGCACTAAAGATGTAATTATTAAAGTTAAAATGCTCTTAAAATATCCCTGTTACTCTTATAACTCTAGTCTAAATGGATAAAGATTAAAGCTGAAGAATCTCCACTCCGGAGGTCTCTTACTCAGAGCCACCGTTGTGTCATAAGTCTTACTCAAATTATTCCCACTTGCGATGTATCATACTTACGTCCTTGCCACACCTGCGATAAAAAGCTTTATTAATATGAAGCTGTGTTCAGCGCCATCTGTCGTGAAAATTGAAGTAACCTTCCATTTGTTTGTTGGCTGTTGACAATAATATTATTATACTGTTATGTGTCGGAATTCTAGGGGTTCCGAGGATAATAATGGGAGTGTAACACGACTTTATTGATTGTAAAACACAACACTTTTGATCTCTTTACTTGAGAGCTGTCTTCAACCGAATGCTTCGTAATTTTTTTTTCGAATCGTTCGTGAACAGTTGAACCCAATGGCTTTTAGAACTTCATCGGGTTTTCCGGTTACAAGTTTGAAGTGTCATAAATATTAGTTGCTTTAAAAAGTAACTGCTTACCACTTCAGGGAAGTACAGGAGTGATGTTATGTATTTAAGTGTTGAGCATTTTTATCGTTACATATCATTTTATAATTAATATCTGCCATACTGACAAACCCGTGCTTGGCTTAGACTATAACCGCTCATTCTGCGAAAACCCCTTTCCAACAGTGAACTTATAAAAGCGTTGATGAAGATGATGATGATTATGGTTGTTATTAACAGATAATTTTCCAGCGGTTAAACAGTTGATCGATTCGGCCGCAGTGTTAGATTGCCGTTGCATAACCACACGTGCGTTTCGACACCACTCGACTTGTGTTTGTCGCCGATACTAGTTAGTGATGTGCTGCTATTATTGATTAGTAATCGATAGATTTAATTTATCTTTTATGCTACTTTAATTATTCAAAGGATGACACTACGAATGATCAAAAAACACCGACTTGTGTTTGTCGCCGATACTAGAAAGTGGTGTGCTGTTATTA
>DWMG01000966.1:0-16739 GCA_018244855.1 Elbella merops
GGTTCCCTACGGGGTAGGAAGAGAGTATTTCATTAATAATTCCCTATAACATAGTATTTGGTATCAAATAGCTTATAGCCTTAGCGCAGTCTCTAGTTACCACTTAAAAACTGACCTACCTTTTTTTTTAAACGAAATTGTTACGGAACAGCTGATGGGATAACAGCTGATTTTTTAATACATCTTCCTGAACCAGCGCGATGAGTTATATTTCAAATAATATATGTACTTATTTGTATAGACGTATTGTATATAATGTATTTGTACATCGACACATGAATAGGTACGTTCTTTAGTTCGTATTGTTTAATTCAATTCCCGTCATGAGAAATGCCTAACTATTTACTGACCACAAACACAAAAATACGGTCACAATAGAACGTTTTCGAATATGTTACGGAGAGCGTTTCAAAACTAACATGCTTATATTTATGTATTTTTATTTATATTCAATATAGTTTCAACAATTCTGCGGTAGTCTTAACAATTTTTGTTATGAGAGGAGTCCAATATCCAACAGTAGTAGAACAGAACGGTTGATGATAATAAAAATAATCAGTAATGTGTTATTTTGTTACTTCTTAATATAAGCAGATTACAGTTTCAATTAAAAGTTTTAAAACTTATTGAAATATAGTGTTTGCGTAATTTTTATCAAGCTTGTACATGTTTTAAATACATGAGCTCTAAATATTGTTAATTTGGCACGAAAGTTATTTTAGTTCGCACAAATAACCTTATCTTTGTTTTGTTGTAACTGCCTCGAAAAATCATATGTAGTTACATGCATGTACGAGACAACAAAAAATATATAACGCGTTACAAATGGAAATTAAAAATCACACGTTTTAAGCTCATCACGCACCTTTATGTTCGGGTTCCACGTGAAATCAGTTAACGCGAGGAGTCGATATTGCCATTGCAGTCAATAGTTCAGAAAATAGATTTTTTAACACAGGATTACATTAACAGGTTACGGTAACACTAACAGGTAACACTAACAGGTAACACTAACGGGTAATATTAACAGGTAACATTAACAAGTAACAATACCAGGTGACACTAGCAGGGAACACTAAGAGATAACAATAACCGGCAAACATTATTGTTTAAGAAATATATACCATCATGTAATAATCATCAAGTATAATCATCGTGTTAAATAGCTTTTAAACAACTTTTTGATTAGGTGGAAATGTAAAAAAATTCTTCCTGCCCCGTAAAGGGCCTACCATGATGACATAATGATAACAATAATAACATTTATGTTAACGATTACATCGAGTCACGATTGATTGCATTTTTATTATAAGTACCAGAATTTTCTTGAGCTTGAAAAAAAAAATTATACGAGTATAAAACGTATAGAAGATTGATAGACCTAATTAAAATCCGGATATTGTATGGAAAAAGAGAAATTGTATTTCGCACTGACAATTCTAGATTATTTTCTTATCAATTTATTACACCGCAGCAATTTTACAATAATAATTGTTTAATTGTATTATTAAAGTAACAGCAGTCAATGTTCGTCGTTCCATTCAGATATCACTTATCAGTGCCATAAACTGATTCAATATTACGTTGTATTCGTACAATTTACATTAACTTAGAATTTATACATCCGTTTACAAGTAAAATTCTTTAAATAAATTCATACATTCAATTTGGTTGCCAATATTTAATGTTAAGTATTATTTTTCTATAAATAATAATTGATTGTCTAGCGTAATCATTTTATTATTGTTAGAGAGAAAAATGTATAATTTTATTTTTAATTTTTTTTCAAGATTAAACAAAAAATTTTAAAGAGTGAAACGAAAATTAATAACATATTTTCCTCATATGTATCCAAATTTAAATACACTACTATCTCACAAAAATGAATTATTATATTTACAATTATCGCGAAAAGAAATTGCAAAAAATCTGAAAATTACCTCGAATAAAAAAAGAACAATCGCGTTACTGGTTATTTACATTCTGTTTGAAATAGTATAGAACAAAACCGAACCAATTTCACACAATCACCACACTGAAGTACGATATATGGTCACTGGCAGATAGCCGTTATGACTGCCACGCGTTCGTTTATCGCTTCGTTTGCGAGATCGAAGCCTACGTACGCGCGCGGAGAGGCCAAGCACATGGCGAATATTGTCATCGCAACGGACGATTATCAACGTTGTTACGCCAAAACCTCCACGAGGTTGACGGCCTTGGGCCGAGTCATGCAGCGGCTGGTCTGCGAACCGCCTATACCTGTCCGAGCTACACAGATTTGCTACTCTTCTACGGCGATTAATGCCTCAAATAGTTGAGCATAGTTCGCGTAACAGATAAGTATGAAATATAGATATGTATACGATAAGCCCTCATGTGTTACTCAAATGATCTATTCTAATGTAGATATTAATAAAATAGGACCATTTTTAACATATTCATTTAAGTCCTTTTTTATTTTTTATTTAACAAACTTTAGTCTAATTTTCTTCAGCTCCAAACGGTATGATCCTAGTTTTTTACTGAGCAAAAACAGTCACAGTGTAACGTAATAAAAAAAAAATCGCACAATCGCATTTCTGATGCCAAAAGTAGCTCGTGTGTGGAGCTAAGCGATGATGTATCGTAAATTTTTGTGTCTGGTTTGATTGGGCCGGTTGTCGTCCAGCCGTGACTTTGAATGTTTTTTTTAAATTGTAACATCGCTGATCAGAATACCAGGTTTATATATATATATAATTAGAACAAATTCTGAAATAATTATTCAGTTAATACATAGATACTATAAAAACTAAATTAGCCCACTTTTTTTATTGATATGAGCATAAAAATAATATTATTGTATCATCACGCCAGTTATCTTATTTCGTACGCAGAAAGTATCTTATCTCTATTCTTACTGACCTTATCGGCTTCTCCTACATTCTTCGCTCTATTAATACCTACACGCCAATTTCGGGGACTTTCTAGGAACAAAATATTTTAAAAATGTCTTTCTGTTTAAATAACGTCGGTTATTTCTTTCAATACGACTGACAAAACAATATCATGAACTCGAAACAAAACCCAATGTAATTATTCATATACAAACGCTTTTTGTTAACATGTTCTGAATATATAATATTATGTTGCTCTGTACTGTGCAGGGTTTATTAGTTACATTTCAGTTTCTCCAAGCAAGTGGTGGAAGCTTAACCTTCCACCCGTATAATCGGTGTGGGCTATTGAAAAACCTACATGTAGGACGTTTGATTAAGAATATAAAAAAATACAACGCCTGTAATGCCGAAGGGGTAGGCAGAGGAATGTAATACACTCCCTCATTTCATCCGTTACGTTTTACGTCCCATGAAATAGTAAATAGATGGTGAGATAAAATCTCAGAATTTTTTTCGCTATAATTTTTGTTAGTATCCTATTGTGCAAGCTTTGTATGTATATATAATGTACATAGTGTGACGATTTGCTAACACTATTCAATGCTTAATTACATTGCTGTAATTACAAGTACATTCCATAAATACCGCGAGTTATGCCATCAATGTACAGGCTTTATTGTTTAACTTGGAAACCTTCGGAAAAGTACTAGAAAATATTCTTGTAATCCTACAATTGACTTTGTAGCTAATTTTGTAACTCATTTAGCACATTGTGTATTGATTATTTGATTTATAAAAATACAGATTATTACTAAGTTTTTTAAGCATTAACAACAAATAGCTAAAGAAACTTAGTAAAAATTCAATTGCGTCAATTAATGTTATTATTACAATACACGTATCTCCGTTGTAATTTAATTGTTAATAAATAAAATTCAAAAATAATTTTATGTTTACTAATAAATTTTATTAAACAAACAATTCCACATTAAACGTACAGTTTCTTAATTAAGATTCGCGTATGTTTACTTACGTCAATCTAAGACAGTGAAACATTTCAGTTAAAAATAGCGACAATAAATTCCAATTTTGTGTTTCTTCTATTAGACTCGTTAAATACCTACGCGTGCTGATTATCCACACTGATAAAAGTCACACCAGTAGTGGATTGTACCACCTTCAGTAACACACGTGTTTCTCACGTGCAGGTCTCGTGATGGATTATTCGAATTTTATGGAAAAATCTTCGAATCGACGATAGCTCAGTGGTTTGAAATACAGCCTGTCACTCTGGGTTAAAGCCTGGCGCGCAACTTTTTATAAAATATGCGTTTTAACCCTTTGCGGTCCTAAGACTTGGTAGTCCTAAGACAGTTTTCCAATACGCTTGGACTCTGGACCTCAAAGGGTTAAGATTAAATATCACTTACCATAATGGTGAGCGAAAACATTGTGAGGAAACCCGCACACCTTAGAGTTTATAAAAAAGTTCTTTAGGGCGTGTTAAGTCTGTGAACTCGCACTTGGTCAGCAGACTATAGCCTTAACCCTCTCATACTGAGAGGAGACCCCGTGTCCAAAGGATAAACGAAAAAACGATAAATTTTTCACATCTCTTTCTTTTCAATATTGTATAGCGTTACAATAAATTATATAGTGCTAACAAATTATAATATATTCATGTGTATATACAAATAAAACTATGTAACTATCCAGCGGCGTCCGATCCAAGTCTATCGTATTTCTACTGGGAAGCGTTTGTTATTGTAATGTATTGTATTTAAATGTATTGCAACTTTTGTAAAACAATTCCCGTTTCGATCGCGGTGTGGCGGTCCAAGTACCTATACTAAAAACAGAGGGCACCGAATGCTATATATTTCTATTCTTACACAATTGAGCTGCTCCTTTTACAATACATTCATAATTCTTCATACACGCGCGCCAAATTTGGGTACTTGTGAATATCCCATCAGTTCTGTTAAGCGATACATGCATATCTTCACGCCAGGCCTCTTACGGGGTACGTAGAGAGCCTGAAATTCCAAATATATCTATCCTTGCTCTCTATACATGCTGCGCTTCTTTCACATTCATTACGTATTTCATACTCGTACATACTGCTTTCTGCGACTTGTAACTCCTCCATTCATCAGAACTTGACCTATCTGGTCAAGATAGGTGAGCCTAGGTATCTAAGAGCCCAGTCTAGACCCCAGGCATCTGCGCCTAGTTCTGTTAAAGTATACAGTTATATACTAACGTATGTTCAAAGTTCTCGACTGTACGAACCATTTAAATATTGAATTTACGTCGTTGAACAGGCAAATGTAGTTAAACCGCCGTAACACAGCAAGTTGGCAACAAGTTGCTATTTAAATTCCAAGCGGGCTGCAGTATAAATAACTTCGCTTAAGCAAAGTGCATGTACATACATATGTATGTAGGTATTGCATCACGGGCTTGTTGCGGTTAGCGGTCTCCGCTACTCCGTATATTGTATAGTTATAACGATTGTATTTCCAGTATAATGTTACGTCAAACTAGTTGCGAAATAACATTAACATAGGAATACTATTGACACTTACTCGTAAATATAATGTCGGAGACAATAATAAATGAACGAAATAATGCACTGTATTCCAAGTTTCTACTTCATTCATATATATTTTTTTTTAACCCATTCATAATTTATTTAAAATTAATTTTATGTTATTAATGCAATAATATAATTTATTTCTATATTATTATATATCTAATTTACAGAATCCTGCTACTTCTAATTCCATACATCATCATCGGTCTGAGCTTACTGCTGAAACATTGGCCTCCTCTTGAGGGTGTTTTTTCCATGTTACCTGTGCTAGATACAAAATACAACGTTTAATAATGGGTAAAAAATAAAATACTACATCCTTTAATATCCACTTATTCCATACAATCACGCCTATATCTACCTGAAGGGGTAGACACAGTAATTCTTGTAACCAAAAAAAAACGGAAAACGCCTATATTTTGGTAAGAATAATTAAGAAATAGACATTGTAGATGCAACGATAGAAATAGTACAATATCGTAGCCAATTAACAATGACCTTGATGCGCGACCTCCTAAATGGCTAAAACTGGGTAGGTGATAGCTGCTGACCAAGTTTATTTACTTGTGCACACACACACATTAAGTATCGTTTTGGACTTAACCTTGATTACTTTAGGCAACAGTCTCATTGCTGAGATGCTGCGATCTATTCAGTTTGTATATGTTATTTGTATTCAGTCAGTTATAAGTAATTATTCCAGAAAAAGGAAGGTTTGTATGTAGCAGTAGAAATGATAAATAGATGTAGTTAAATATGAGGTAAGTCTACTGGGATACATCGGGTACAGATCCAAACTCCGAGCCAGTACTTACCTTATACTTACTCGTACCACTTGCACATTATAAATATGTCAGTGGATTTTGTCTCATCGTTATCATCTCTTTTATCGTTTCACTGTTAGACACGCGTCTCCTCTCAGAATGAGGAGTTATAAGGTCAAATTCTGTCATACTGGCTAATCGTGGGTTGGCAGACTTCACACGCCTTAGACAAAGCCAGACTCCGAGTCACTACTAGAAATAAAATAACAAAGAAGACAAAGCCAGACTCCGAGTCTCTACTAGAAATTCTGAAACGTAACATCGCTCCTGTAATCCCCGAAGATGTAGGCAGAGAAGTATAATAGAATCACATTTATGTACATATTTGATCATGAACTAACTAATTTGGTTTAGGATAAATATTACATCAAAATATAATAATATATTTCGTTTTACTCTGGTACAATTTTCCATGATGTAGTTCTTTGAAAGATCTTCTGCAAAGCTTACGTTAATATCCGCAAGATGGTCGCGAACATGTTATTTTATTTCTACTGCAAATACATAGTACAGCAAAGTCGTTCGTCGGTTTCGATTTAATCTTATCGTCGTCGTCAATAAACTGAATAGCCCTTGCGTCGTAGCGTAGATCTTTCCAATCAATGTAATGGTAGCACAGTATATATCGAGAACAACATGACAATGCATATGGCCGATTTCGAATTGAACTATGACTTGCTGTTCATAAAGCTGTTTTTTTTTATAGAATAGGGGCCTGAAGGGGCCTTTATAGAATAGTCACCTGATGGTAAGTGACTGCCGTCGCCCATGGACACCTGCAACCCAGGGGTTAGCAAGTGCGTTGCCAGCCTTTAAGGAAGGTTTACGCTCTTTTCTTAAAGGTTTGAATGTCGTATCGTTTGCTCTACGAGATATATACTAATATGTAGTATCATAGAAGAGTCTAAAGTCATATAATATTGTAATAGCAATAGAATATGAGAGGAGACCCATATTCCAACCGTGGAATTATGGGTCGATTATTATTATTATTAATAGAATAGGTATGATTTCAAACTGTCTGAACTGTTATCTGAAAGATGGTGTTTTTGAGATGTTACGCTCTAGTCGCAAATGAGCGATACGTTTCTCTTCTAAGATGAACGCGTAATAACAAAAATTCTTTCTTAGTGTATATAAAAAGTCCAATTTTTACGACCGGCAGATCGGCTGGGTGCCGCAGCTACTAAATAATAAAGGAAAAGTCGAAGAAATAATATCTTTGTTGGTATTGGTACGCTGCTTTATTACGATAGTTATAAAAAAGGATCTGTTATAGGGTCAAAACTTTATTAAGGCTTTTTGGTGAATATACATAGTAAAGTGTTACTTTGTTGTCAAAGGCGCACGGGACATTCAGTCAGCTGTTGCACTGTAGTAGTATAATTTCTGTGCAAATTATTTTTATAAGAAAGCACCGCGTAGCAGCGCGACATGTTGGAATAGATACAATAAAAAGTAACATCACGCCTGTAATCCCCGAGGGGATAGGCAGAGGAGTATGGTATACTCCCACGTTTCACCAGTTACGTTTACGTCCCATGGAATAGATGGTGAGCCTATTGCTTTACAGCCGGCACAGATTCAGACTCCGAGTCACTACTGGAAATTTTAAATTAGAAAAATCTAATAGTATCCGACTCGGGATTTGAACCCAGGTCCTCCCCCGCTCGGCAGTCGCGCTTGAAACCACTCGACCAACGAGGCAGTCAGCACATTGTCATACTTGGTCCACGCGACCTTGCTGCAGTTCAATAGCTTGATATTATTACACATATTATATACAAGTATTTTTTTATTTCAATTCGGAACCCTATTTCTGCAAAATTACATATGCCTTTGCACTGAGTTTAATTTAATGAAATAAATCAAAGACGGACAAGAAAGAAAAACATAATATATTTCTTATAATATACGAGTACATATATTGAATGACTCAACCGTTTGCTTGGAAACCAAGGAGATGGAGGAGTTCTAAGGAGTTGCATCCTATTTTAAACGAATAACAATCGCCCGATCTTGTGGTATCTATAATTCTATAACCATCGACACTGTTTTAAATCTAGGCGCGTCGACCCTTGCGACACGAGTAGTCTCGGAGCGGCGTCGTGGCGGCTCAACGTCGACGCGGCGCTCTGCCGGCTGGCGCTACCGGTTCTCGCTGAGTTCAGTGAGCCATTTAATTGTACAATACCTTGTACAACAACGAGATATATCACCGTCCATATGAAGAATTCTCGGTTAATTTATTTCTATGGGGCATTCTTTGGATATCTTGTACATGAATACATACTTGATAATTTTGAAGCACACATTACTCGTATTTTTAATATAAGGGGACCAAATGGTAGGTATATAAGAACTCAAGGATACAGTTTTAGGTAACATTTGGCTTTCAATGTTAAGGTTACTGACTGCCTCCTTGATCAATTCGTTCCAAGCGTAAATGCTGATCGAGAGGTCCAGGGTTAGATCCCCGGGTCGGCTTCTGTTGGGTTTTTCTGACTTGACATTCCTGGTAGTAGCTCAGAGTATGTAGTCGTATAAAATACTACTACACATACTAGCTGTATAAAATATGTGTAAAAATTTTGGAATACAAATTACATATCTGCCTCTACCTATTTTTTTCTGGAATCACAGGCGTGATGTTACGTTACGTTATGTACACATAGAAATACGTGTGAAACATTGTCGTTACGTACCTATTTTGTTTTGGGAATAGTCGTACAAGTATGAAAATTTTTTTTCGACAGTACTCATGAGTACTTCGATCAATACTTTTCATTCGATATCGTGTCGTGTAATATAATAGGTTGATAGTTTTGCGGGCACTGCAGGCAGTCTTAGGGACCGCGTGTGGACCACGACCTGCGGGCGCCAGCCAGCTCTGCTGACACGGTTTAGGTATTATTAGCTTCGATCACAGAGCTATGCGTGCTCATCGGCCGCGTGCTATAAGCTCACTATATTTATTTATACCTAGAAAAATGGTCGTTTGTTGCTTGCGACTGAATTTCAGTTATGATTTTAAAAACGTAACTTAACGCCTGTTATCCCCTAAGAGGTAGGCAGAAGAACGCAGAACACTCCCACGTTTCACCGGTTACGATTACGTCCCACTATGGAATAGATGGTGAGCCTATTGCCATGCATCGGGCACATATCGAGACTCCGAACCACTACTAGAAAATCTAAATTAGAAAATTTTGTAGTGTTCGACCCGGGAATCGAACCCGGAACCTCCCGATCGCCAGTCGCATTTGCAACCAACACGACCAACGAGGCAGTTATGATTTTACTTGTAAAATAAACGAGCTGAATTTATTGAATGTTATGGCTGTTAAAATTAAATGTTCAATGATATATTTTTCGGTCAAACTAAATTATCAACGACACGTTTTTCGCAAATGTATTATGTAGTAGAGAATTTTTGGTAGATATGGGTAAATGTTATCCGTCAAAGAAATGGGTCGAGGACCGAACCTTGAGAAACCGGGATTTGAACCCGAAGGCCTTTTAATGTTTACTTTACCTTCCGATCTTAGCAACTCAGATAACAAGTCAGAAGTTCAAGCCTGATACTTTTAATACCGTAATGATTGGGTTTCTTGATTAACGTTTTACGAGTATGCTGAATAAAGTCATACACCTTGGATAAGCAATTGAATACACCCAAAGCTCACGGTAAGATCTACTAATCGTCCACAATGACTTTAAGAACTCTTTCTAAAGTCGATGTTTATCCCTTGCTTCGAGAAGTTGGTCTTATATAACGCTTCCAAATATTTTGTTGGAAGTAAGCAGTGCTGGAATATTTATGGGTATAAAATTGACGGGTGTGCGGTAATACTGGTCTAAATATGCAATGGTTCTATAATGTCACATTTTATAAACTAATATGTTTATAAATGTGTTTTATAGTTGTCAGCTGGGTTTAATTAATACATAATATAAGTCTGAAGACTCGCAGTTTTTTATACAGGACTATGATTTTTTACATAAAGAAATGTATGAGGGAATATAATATTGTTCATATTACAAATCCTTAAAAAGTTCTAACAACTAGCTGGTACTAAATGGAAAAGTGAGGGAGAATATTATAATCGTGAGAATGTTATAATATTCATCGCGTTATAATAGAGACGAGAAACCCGAGTAAATAATTATTATGTTTTCTATTGAATACATTAAAGTGAATAGAAAACCATATTCTGCGTAAGGCTCGGATGCTTATTTAAATTAATTATAAGTTTGTATTCACTGGAAAATGTATAAAGGGCTTATTGTATAGAGCCTGGTTACTCATTTGACTTAATAAATTATAATTGTAAGAGACAAAGGTCGTTAATCCCGGCCGGCTTTAATTACCAAGGCCTTGCTTAATGTCGGCCTCCAATAAAAGCGTTTCATTATAACTGTATCATCAGTATATAGGCGAAGTGGTTGTTAGTTTCTTTTGAGATCAAGTATTTTTCATTCATTCATTCGTTCATTATCAGCCTACTCCCATCCACTGCCAGACATAGGCCCCTCCATTAGCACGCCACCATGGATCAAGTATAATACTTCAAAAACGTGTATAACCGGCGTCTCATTATCATCATCATCATCATCCGCTTATCTCAGTCCACTGCTGCACATAAGCCTCCCCCAATGAGCAACCATCTCGCCCTGTCCGGCGTCTAATGGATAAGTATTTACATCTTTATGTATTATCAGGCTTCTAAAGCAACGCTTAACGTCTTTATGTTATTTTATTTTTACTTCATGTTATAGAATACGATGTGCAATAGTCCGTGTAACGTTAGTAAGGTAGTGTGCTGAATTCTTATTTAAATTTAAGAGTGTTTTAGTAATCTTGATGACAGAAGATACAAGCAAGATACATTTAGATCCAAAATGTACATACCCAATACCTATGTAGTATCTATGTTGAACTTCTACTTATGTTGAAATGTTGAAGCAATCATACTTATAAGAGCTCTAAGGATACCAATAAGCAAGGGACAAAAATCGGGGAAACAATATCGTGCCAAAATCTCGGAATATAAAATAGAGTATATTTCTCCTCTAGTGTAGGATGAAGCCCCGGCGGCGTGGTCGTAGCCGCGCGGCTCCAGGGCGCTGACTTATGCTCGCTGTCGGACTCATCTTGATTTCCGTGTTTAATTTAGGATCAAAAAGATATTAGATACGCTTGTGTAATTACTCGAGCAAAATGTATTTTCTTTCAATTGAATAGAGTATTTGAACGTACCAACGACTTGATTCGTAACATCAGATGTGTTTTGACTCTGTTTTGAGGTAGACATTTAAATGATATTAAAGTAAAAGGCATTGGAATTATAGTCTAATGGTTTAAGTTTCAGCACGAATTTTGGAAAATTTATTTACGTTGTTAATATAATAAAGTATTTTCACATTGCTTTTGAAACGTGTAACTTGAAAGCTCAATTACGTTCTACACTTATACCCATAAGTGTTAAAATAATGAATTTAATAGAATTAAATAACTGAAGATATAAAAAGATTATATGAGATATTATATAAGAGATATACCTATATGACACTAGATATTAATTCAACACACTGGCTCGGAGGGTCCACTGCTCCAAGGCACGCGGTGAGATGCATTCAGCAATGATGAATAATTCACTTCGGCTTGGTGTCGCGACCTCACTTTCCTTCAACCGGACGTTTGTGTAGACATAAAAACGTTTTTTTTAATCCTTCGACAAAACTTTTAACATAGAGTGGCTGTGGATAGTCTCCTATTCGCTTTTTATTTTTCACAATTCAGTATCAGATCAGTACACAATAATTACTCATTTAAAAACAATTAAAAAATGACTTGTAGCAGAGATATATATGATTTAAGAATAGTGTGTAATGGAAGTACATATGTCAAAGAGTGACGAATAACTTCATTTTATGTGTATAAAGCGAAGATTAAAAAGGGCATGATAATCATTTAAAACATGATGAAATACTCAAGTAGGTATTAAAATAAGTACTTAATACGTATCCAATTGGATGTCGGTCACGGACGCGTCACTGCTAAGGACAGATAATCGCGTCTAATGTATGTACGTTGGGGCCGGTGACCACACCCTACAGATCGTAACATAAATTGTTCTAGTAGTAACAATTGCTTCATCTAGTAACAATATGAACATATTTTTTGATTTAAAAGAAATGAATATTTGAAGTATGTAAATAAATGATGGGGTTCCGAGTAAGATCGTTTAAATTAATGATGGAAAGCATCCATAATAAATTTATCAAGTTGGACCTGAAAGTGTACGGGTGCTGCGAGGCGCCGCGCTACGCCATGGCGCGCAATGGGATCTGTTTAGTTGCGAGTTCACTATATATTATTGTATAATATAATTAACATTTGATATCATTTAATAAATTTTGCTAACTTGACATTTAGTATTTTCTTTTTTTTTTTACCCATTACAATTCCACTGTTGGAATACGGGTCTACTCTCATATTGAGAGGGTTAAGGCCATAATCTGCTACGCTGGCCAACTGCGGGTTGGCAGACTTACGTAAAAAACGTCGTACCCCAATTCGTGTTATAGTAGGTGTTGGAAAACTTAAGAAAAATCTCTTATTAATTCATTTTCATACAAAGTGAAGATTAACGACTGTCTCAAGTGGTTGCAAGCGTGACTACCCAGGTCCCGGGTTAAATCCCGGATCGGGTACTATTGGATTTTTCTAATTTAGAATTTTTGTACTAGACAATAGTATATGATATTTAATATGAACACAAGAGCGAGTCATCTCTCTGTTTATCTTTATTGCCAGTTTTGAGGAAAATTGTCGATGTGACCGGAGTATCTGGTGTCTTTATCAACGTATACGAGAATTGTTATGTTTGCTCCGTACGAGTATAGTAAGATTTTCTAATAAAATTCTGTAAATACATTCAACAATGCAGGGCAGCATAAAGCACGTACACATATGAATACATTATTAACTGCACCACGTAAAAAAGCAAACCGTAAAATATTTTCAAAGATTTTTATAATTTTAATTGTGCTTAAGAACACAATATGCCAGATGCTCTTGTTAAGTATAAC
The DNA here is from genome assembly GCA_018244855.1 of Elbella merops. Classification (NCBI taxonomy): domain Eukaryota; kingdom Metazoa; phylum Arthropoda; class Insecta; order Lepidoptera; family Hesperiidae; genus Elbella; species Elbella merops. Next base: position 13,398 of record DWMG01000966.1, read on the forward strand.
GTTGGCAGTGTGTTCCCTATCGGATGTTATTTGATGATACGAGTATTAATAAGAAATTCTCTGACATTTTGTTATGATTTATGGTGAGTCCGAGTAGAGGTGGCTACTCAGTGGACGTAACCAAGAAGTATTTCCGCAATTTCGGACACCACCGGATTCTTCAGATGCTATAAATTACTCGAGGCTCAAGGACATCGTTAAGTAGATATATGGAAGGTATGTGGTGGTGGAAGCCCCTACTACGATTCCTTATTATTACAAGTATATAATACGTAACAGAAGGTAACATCACGCCTATATCTACTTGAAGGGGTAGGCAGAAGAGCCTTTTGCCATGCTCCGGGCACAAATCCAGATTGAGTTACTGTTAGGAATTTCTAATTGGAAAAACCCAATATCCCATCAGAGTTTGGTTATTTTTTTTATACAGATTTAGTAATATGGATAATAACAACATATTACAAAACATTTTGTCCCTTAATTGAGGTTCTTTTGGGGTTGTCGACGCGTTGGCGATACCCTTGATTTTGGACACATGCGTGGGCCTGAAATGTGACTTATTTAATATTCAAGTATCTCAAATACAGGTACAAGATACGTATTTCCATTTTGTATATATATTTTTTTTAATACACTTTGTATCCTGTATGTGAATACATTTTCTTTTGTAGTTTAGTAGTTTATAAATACCTACTATTTCTGATAAACTACTTTTAGTAATAATTTTATTATCAATGCATTTATTCCCAAAATGTGACAAGATTCTATGCTGACATTTATAAAATAAACGCGTAGAAATGAACGTATTTATATATAATATAGGAAAAAATTCTAAATATAGCACCTGTTTGCCGAGTTCTGCCCCTGTGGAGCGACTTTTTTTTTGGAGGTATGGCTGTTGGGCCTCATAATATGGGGAGGAAAAATGAGTGATAAAATGTTTAAAGAAATAGTTTTATTTAAGTATTTTACTTAAAAATATAATATTTTGTTTTTTCACATTTTCGCAATCAACGCGATCTATTCCTAAATAACACCGGCACACAAAAAAAATGGTTTGTATATTTGATATCAGCTATCTGCCGAAATATTTCCAATCGCGGAATCTTATTTATTCGAAATTTGGAGGGTGTACGGTCTAAACTGATACCAGATTTTGATTTAGCGAGTCGAAATACATGTCAGTACATAGTTGGTGTCAAATGTCCAAAAATCCTTTTTTGTGCCGGTGTAATTAATGTAAAAAAAAAATTAAATTTATTAACATGTCGTTTTCTTACAAAAATATTTTATCTTAACAAGTATTTATAAAAAACTTATTTTGTATCTAGTACTTCAGATACCATTTTCGTAAGTACTTTGTATATGGCATCTAAAATACTTAATTTAAAGGTATTTTGCATTCTGTAAGAGGCTATTCCATCGTCGGCTCTACCATCAGATAGCTCGGCTTCGTGGCCAGTCTGTAAAATAAAACAAGTTGTCCAAACTCACCTATGTATCTATCGGTATTTGCGCCGTAGTTGTAACAGCGTTATTTAGAAATGGTTCCGTCCTCGTCCCGGCCGTGGGGGCTTACGTCTCGGTACATAATGTACCGGCAAACGGCTTATTATTTTCCTTGCCAATTCTCATCCCTTCGCTATCTAATTTTATTGACTATTGTTCCTGTTATTTATGATTCGGCGAATTGTGTTTTGATCAGACAATACAATTGACCTCCCAATTTCCCGCATTGTGTTAATTAATTAGATTTTTCTCAATCGATCGTTTCGTGTATCCTGGAGGGAACCGCCGCAGTGCATTGAGTCTGTGACCAATTTCCAAGCGAATCAATGCTAACAGCATTATATTTACTAACTTATATTCCAGTCTTATTGGAAACGGGTTTTGACTATTACCTTGTTTAAACAGCTGTGTTATGGCTTTTATGTTTGATATTTACTCGTACGTCTGATATTTAGAAGTACGAAAGGCAAAAATTTTTACTGAAGTTTTCGATTAAAAGATTACAAGATTTGGGTTTAGGCATACAACTTCTCATATACGTTTAACTTCAGCTAGGGTTTGTAAGAATTCCAAAATAATTTTATAATCTTGGTCGTCACTCGTATTTATATTTTGTGTCCAAGTTACTTTTTCTTGTTGTTTATCTGTGTCCACTGGATTTTAAAGTTCTCCAATAATTTTGTCGTCTTCGGTAACTGCGGCAGGGTTTGTTTATTATCTATCTATATTTAATAGGTCAGACACCAGCGGATGAAGGAGTCCCGAACCGGCGTGTGCATGGAATACAGCACACCATGTAACAATTCCAAATCTATGATAGTATTTGTAACAAAATAGTGGATCTAAGAATGTAGACCCTTAATTCATTAAAAAACTGAAATTTAGGTATCTAATGAAAAAAAGTACCTTGTCTCTTTAGAACCACTATTTAAGCATGAATCCCCCATCCGAGTCTAGAATTCGCGTCGTGTCGACGGCTGTGTGGAGTGACGTGGCTAAAGAACTTGAAAATAATAATAATAAATAATAGTATATAATAATAATAATAATAATAATAATAATAATAGAATAATAATAAAAAATTAAAAGGCTATAAACAAACACCTATCTGGTAGCTTACTATCATTTTTTAGCTTTTAGTACATTATCTGTATCATTATTATGTTTCATTAGAATGAAATTGTTTTACGTAAATCTTTTTTAGAAATTTTGTATGAAGTTGTGAACCATTTCTCGTGGGCTGGCGCTGTGCCAGCGCCGCATACTACGCGACACTACGATTGGTTTGTTCAGGTTCTTCCTCAGGTGCACGAGTACTCCGCGGCTTATTCATGTCTATACTGAGATCCAATTAAAAATCCGCTTCAAACGAGGAACATTGCGGGTAACCGTCAGGGAAATTTTTCATTTTCTGATATAATTGTTGCTTTTTTCACACATGCACCACTTGTGGGCAACATTATTCCCAATTTGCTGCATCTCCCTTATCTCTCCCTAGGTAGATCTGTGAGTAATCTGGATCGGGACTATAGGAATGAGTATACTATAGGGTAAATAGCAGTGGAGTTAGGACTATTAGCCAGTATCAGTGTGTGTGCAGTTATTATTAGTTATATTAGTTAGGAATTGGTTATAGACGCTTTACTATATCTGTGGGCTGAGATGGTCGCCACTAGTATACACGGGACACTCCCACCCGTCACATCGCAATAGAAATTGATGTAATATTAACTGCTCTACGTTAGAAATAGTTGTAGTAGTGGTGCCCAGAGGGGGTAATTCGTCATCTCGCCCGACATAAACTCGCCCGATCGGGGGACTTGGCACCTTGCG
>DWMG01000967.1:0-16737 GCA_018244855.1 Elbella merops
ACGCACTTTTGTAAAGAGGTGCGCGCCATGGATTTGAACCCGGCACCCCCGGAGTGAGGGGCTGAATGCTTAACCACACTAGGCGATCACTGCTGTATATAATTTTATATATTCGTCGTCGTATGTATTATATATTCGTCCCTAAATTCTCATTGTTTGTGCATATCACCCCACATGGTCATCTTTTTTTATAAACGTGGTTATGCCTGTGCTATGATAACCAGTTGGCTTATAAACTACTTATATACATCGATTCTGGGTGGGAATCGAACGAGTGACCTTCAGCTTAGCAATTACGTCCACTGAGCACTATAATAACAATACAGTGAAATAGCTGGATTTTTTTTTCATAAACACATTATCTATCTCGCTTCTATTTCTCTCCTCCTATTTACCAACTTCTACTCTGTATCACGGCCCTCAAAGCACGCTACGTGTAAAACTATCAGCATTTAGGTATATGTAATATTGCCCCAACAGCCAGATGTTGCTGTGCCGGGTGACGCTGGGCCGCGCGTTCCCTCTGGTAAGCGCAGCCAAGATGGCCCACTCGCCGCCAGGGCACCACTCGGTGGCGGGCCGGCCCACACACGGCGGCCTCTGCTACCCGGAGTACGTGGTCTACCGCGGCGAGCAGGTAGGTTTCTAGTTACCTACACCTGCTAGATCTACCTGGGACTTCACTAACGAAATGGAACGATGAATAGTTTGAACACCCCTACTCTACTGATTAAGAAATTAAAGTACATAGTTTAATTGTTTAGTTACAGAACTGGCCACTAACTCATAAATAATATAAAAAAGATCATTATTACAGTCAAAATAGACAGTTTTGAGATCCCTGCTTAGAGTGGTTTAGTAATTGAAGGATATTGAATAGTTATAGAACTGGCCACTAATATATAACATTTAAAATTGGTCATTATTACAATCGTAATAGAGTTAAAAATACGATTCATTATGTAGCAGATGCTTTTGTAGTATGAAATGTGTATGAAAAGAGTAATGAATGTAGAAGAAGCATGTCAGCTTTGTAAGAATTTTGGCTTTCAGTGCACTCTGCCTGCAACATAAGGATAAAATGATACAACATAGTGATAAAATGATATTATTAATAATAAAGACATCTGTTGATCCTTTACAATCTGACTTTTGCTTGCTATGATATTAAAATAATGTTTTCTTTTCAGGCATATCCAGAATATCTTATTACCTACCAGATAGTTCCAGAAGAAAACACTTCGGGGAACGTCTAACTTCCCAACAGTCATCAGTTTGAAATAATAATAATAACTCTTATTATTTCTAAAAATGACTACACAATTAATAATAAAGAATAAAAACAGTATTATTTTAATGAGAATTTATTAAATGGAATAATGTGTGTGTCTGTGTGTGTACAGATGTATAAGTTTGGGGAGGTTTTAATGTATAGGTGATGTGGAACTCACTGAGGGGCAGTAGGGGGGAGGCTTTGGGTGGATTAAATGCCGAATTTGTTGATATATAATTTTAAAAGTTTCAAATTTAAGTATGAAATAGAGCACATTTATATTTTATATACATTGCTAAGAAAATTGTTCATAGTAAAAATGGCTGACAGTGCAAATATAAAAACATTGACTCATATAAATGGGATTAAAGATGTTTGTATTTTATATCAATATGTATTATTAATCTTAAGTATGTATATAATTTTGTTTTAATGTGTATAAAATATTATTATATCCAACCTGCATGTCCAGAAATGGGATTATGGGCAAAAATCCATTACATAGATATCCTGTGTCTCGTAGTGCATTGAGACAGGCTTATGGTAACAATGATAGAACAAAAGTACAATTACTTTTGTTCCTATATTCATTATTTTCCAAAATGAGTCTGATTGTTGTCCCACTCTGTCTCACCCCGACTTCATCAAGCAGACATCTTGTTTTGAGGTAGAGAGAGGCATAAAATATTTTTTCTTACATCATACTTTGAAAGTTCTCGAAACATACATGAAAGAACTATAGAAGTTGTATATTGTCTGTGCCTATCCTAATACAATTTATGTTTTTTTAAGAACTGCTACATGTGTAATAATACAGAGAGTTTGTTAAAGAATTATCCTAATTTATATTATATTTTGCCATAAATATATAAATAAATGTCTAAAACCTGTAGAAGACTTATCATTTTGGAATTTTGTGTAGTATTTGATAATAATAGAGCAAGAGCCAGCAACACCCAGGCCGTCATTATACATTCAGTGGGTGCGAGTGAAATGAAGGTGTGATATCTTGATATACATGTAAGGTAAATAGGAAATATATTTCGGAAATAATTACATGTTTAAGGTACATTACAAGGTACATGTTTAACATATTTAATATAAGTCTTAATAATAGTTTCATTGAAATACTTGAAATGATCCATTCGATTAATGAATATGGTTAAATTGATAAATGTTACATTTCTTTGCTTTTGGTTGTACACTTGTAAATCTAAGTCTCAACTGCTTAGAGGTCATCTTGGATAATTATTAACCCCTTAACGCATACAACGCCTTATATGACTTTTAAAGTTAATAATTATTTTTCAATTTATTAAAATATTGTTTTTCCGCAACCAACGTTGACTCCTTTAAATACATAATTTCTTCATTTAACGGAACGTATTTTTTGTTGACTATAAGTGTAATCTGTCAAAACATTGGAGGGTATGTTCAGCGTGTTCGATCGTTACAGTTCATTTAATTAGTGCTAATTTTATTAATGGGAAAATAACAATATAACGGTAAGTAAAAAAAGCCTACAATTAAAAAAAAAAAAAATTAGTTTATTGATCTAAGAATTGCCATAGTTACATGTAATGAGATCTCTTCCGGTAAGTTTATATAAACCTGTATTGGGAGACTCCCCTCTTCCTCATGTGTGGTGTTTATGTGTAATTGTAGGATTTTAAAATACAATGTTTGGATATACTTTAATAAGAAATAGTGATCGTTTCGACATTTTTCGTGTTTTTGTTTGTGTTTGATCTTTATTTTGATATAGCCATATTTGGCTTCATATGCGTTTTTGCCAAAATATTATAGGCCATATATGGCTTCGCATGCACTCAGGTGCTTTACTTTTTCTTTGCAGCAATAACCCTTCTCGCTTCTATGGTACTTCCAAGCATGTGAAACTTATTCCTGACGATGGTTTTCTGAGTGACGACGATCTGGTTTCTGACTCTGTTCCTGACTATGAAACTTATTAATTCCGTGCTCGTCGAGGAAAAAATATTGTTATACCTGTGGAGTCACTGACTCCACTCCAACCAGCTTGCCGGACTCGCCTGTACCCAAAAAAAAGGGTCGAATAACTCCAGCCAAGCAAGCATCAAGATCTACTACTACATTCTGTACGTTCAGATAACGTGGACCATTTCCCCGAGTGGACGAAACCAAGTTGACAAATTTGTCAGAACTGTTCGAAATTCCTTTCTTTTACCAAATGTGGGAAATGTGAAGTTAATTTATGTTACAAAGATTTCCAAAAAACAAATTATTTTTTTAATTATGTATACGAAGCCATATATGGATCAGCATATTTCTACTAGAATGCATACGATGCCATATATGGCTTCGTATTGTAATTCTCCGTGTGTAATTATTGTAAGTCCACAATAGTATTTCCTATTCAGACTGTTTATATATAAGAAACAAGAGATGTTTACAAAAAAAAAAAAATTATATCACTTTCATCTATTTCATGCAATAAGGGGTTAGTTACTGTCAAATCATATGTATTAAGTTTTAAAATTTTACCGCTAGATGCCATTAATTACAATTTAAAAATTGTTTAACTTTGTAGACGCAAACTTGCTGACGATGTACGTGTCGTTTTGGATTTTGAGTAGGGTAATGAAAAAATTCCACTTCGCTACAGATTCAAACACTTTAATGTCTATTAAATATTGACTAGATTTACAGCACAGCTACAAACACGACCGAAACTGAACAGTCAAGCGACCCCAAACGCGCACTTAAAAAACAACTAGTAATCACACAAATTAAAAACATTAAACACAAGGATTCATTTCCCCTGTCATATTGATATGCGCGCAACTGACCCTCTGCCCCGTGGGGACAGCGATCCTGAATAATTTCCCTTGGGGCATGCACACACACACTTTAAACTGTCCTGTACCCTGACTGTACTTGTCAGACTTGTTCAGTGGCATGGCTATTGGCAAGTACCTTACATCCACATATACACCTTCCTTGCCACTCAAAATTACTGATCCGTTGATTGACTTGAGGTAGATGTCCTGGTCGGCGCTCCAGAACAGTTCTTTGGACTCCATCCTGGTGCCTTCCGCGCCGCGCAGATGAGCAGACGTTTCCGAGCGAAGGATTAGGTCCTCGTCCACTGGAGATGATATCCGCTTGGTTGAAACTTGCTGAAAATATACTGGAATATTTTTTTGACATCTGCTACCTACAGATATCCTTCACACACCTTAGAGAGCATGATGGAAAACTTTATGGTGTGCAGGTTTTCTCCCTATGTATTCCTTTCACATTACAACAAGTGATATTTAACCTTAAAACAACAAAACATTTCTTGGAACAAAGTTTATTGGGATCCAGGACCCATGAAAATAGGAGATTGATTTCTGAACTATGAAACTATGTTACTGGTTTATGCTATATTTGATATGAAAAAATTGCTGGAACTCTACATAATATAATACAGATTCAGTGTTATGTCATCATTAGCGTCTAATCTCCAAAAAGGTTGTTGCAGCATTAGCTGACAAAAAACAAAATGTTACCTTAGCCAGCAGATTGTTCACACCATCTGTTATAGTCATTTGGGGGTTACTAGTGCTGAACACCAGCTCTCCGGTGTCTGGGTTGATCAGCTCCAAGGAGTTCACGCCACGGGCGAACACTCCAGACATGTTCACCACCAACTTTGTGTCTGAACGGGATAATCTGTAATTGTTGAAGTCTCGTTTGTATTTCTCACATACTAAATTCTGCAATTATATGTACATAGACACCAACCTTTTAATGCCCCACTATTTAGTAAGGGTGTTTCCTACAAATGTGATAACCAGTCTCAGGATGCAGGAGCATGCTCCACCACCTACAGCACCAGTGTGAAATGGCAGGAGTATGGTTCAGTTTGGTATTGGCTGACTGTAGTATGATACAACCTACCTAAAAACGCTAGCTTATTTCCAGATAAAAAAAACTAATTGTAAGCACAGCTAAATGTACTGGACACTAACAGGCACCACTATGTGCAGTGCAAGAAGCAGTACTCTGTGATCCCTAAACTCTTTACCAAACATGGGAATTACAGGCAAAAACCTTTTGTTGTCTTGTCAGTGCCTATTACAAATAAATACCTTACCTGGTCTGCAAGTTGAACAGTACAGATCCATTCTCACTGCTGATGGTCATAGGCACATCCTGGAAGCTCTCCAGTAGCCCATCCCGCTTATACACATGGTCCAGATCGGTTGAACCAAAGAACTTGACTGCATTGTGCTCTGGGAGAAATTCCATGCTTTCTAGTCCTGAAACATTTTAGGGAACTCTATAAGGGTTTTTGGGGAAGGAATAACGCCGATTAGGGGCGGCCTATGCCTCGAACTGGACATCCAAAGGCTAATGGCGATTAGGTTTCTTTAATAACATTGACATTAACTATGCTAATGAATTATGACATCTATTATGATAAATATACTACAAATTTTAATGCTAAATTAAATTTGGACATACAGGCAAAGTTGTGTAACTTTAGTGTTAACAAAACGTAATAGTTTCATTCCAAATTCCATGAAGATATTGAAGAATTCAAAAGGAAAATGTGAGGTATGTTTAAATAGAGATATTTGGTATTCAAAGCTCTCTGCCTACAGTTAAGTTTTTTGGAATTTGTTACATTGAAGGCCTCGACAACATTTAATAATTAAATATATGGCCTACAAAATGATGTTCTCTCAAGCTTTTATACTCTTCTAAAAAGTTAGATATGAAACAAGACACTATTATTTCTGTTTCTCTACATGTAACCTGCAACTTAATTAGGGCGCCAAACAAATGTAACGCACTTTATAATAATAGTAATATTTATATAGTTTACTTCTATAGATTTTTATTGTATTTGTCAAATGGCTCTAAATCGTTCAACGGAAATACTATGAAATAATATAGTAATTATTTTGTAAATTTAGTATTCAATTAGACAATCGAATAAACAGCTATTTCACTACGAATTATACAAAAATTATACCTTGTCCGAGTCTCAGTACAGACAAAATCGCGAACGTCAAAATTAAATTTCCTATCGCAAGGATAAACAAGAGTATCATCAACGTCCAGAACGCGAAAGTTTTGCGCCTTTTGTGCACGCTTTTAGTAACATCATTGCCGTTTTTATCAGAGAAGTTCTTCGCGACACTAAAACTCGATTTGTTTAAAAACACCTGGCTGTGCGACGGAGTTTTCGTTATTAATGCCCTCTCCGCACGATTTCTCTCTAACGTGGTGTCCGACATAGGCTCAGATAGCGGAGACACGCCTCGGAGCGCTAACATTTTCGATAATTTCTATTGAACAATAAGATTTAATAAAAGAAACATCAAATTTATAAATAGCTCATCATTGTACTACAGTTTTGTGTAGTCGGTCAAGTCAAATATTGAGCGAAGGTCCGCGGGTGTCCATTGGCTAATAATACGCCCAATAGGAAACCAGGGCACATTATGTGGACTCTCTGTCTTTGAGTCAAATAATTCAAATTGAACTTTAGTTATAATCAAATCTCAGTTGATATTTTTGTAATGCTAATTGTTATAAATATTGAGTATATAAAGCAGCGTATTTGAGGTATCATAATAATATGCCATATACATGGACATATGACTTATTAAGATACCTCAAACACGCTGCAATAAATACTCAATATAAAAAAAAGGTCACTCGAAGGACCCAACTCAAATGGGCAGCGTTCGAAAAATTACGAACTATCTTGTCGTCCAACATACCTCAGTGCCTGAAGTCGAAAATATTCGACCAATATGTGTTACCAGTGATGACATACGGTGCCGAGACGTGGACAGTTACTGCGGGCCTATAAAAAAGCTCAAAGTCGCTTATCGAGCTATGGAGAGAGCTATGCTCGGAGTTTCTCTATGTGACAAAATTCGAAATGGTGAAATCCGTCGACGAGCCAAGGTCATCGACATAGCTCTCAAACTTAGTAAGTTGAAGTGGCAATGGGCAGGTCACATCGCTCGAGTGACCGACAACCAATGGGGAAGAAAGGTCATCGAGTGGCGATTACGTCTCGGTAAAGGGAGCGTAGGCCGCCCTCCTACCAGATGGTCTGACGACCTGAAGGAGACAGCGGGAAACTGTTGGATTCGGAAGGCCCAGGACCGATAGGAGTGGCGCCGATTAGGGGGGCCTATTTCCAGCAGTGGACATCTAGAGGCTGACGATGAGTAATATGTCAATAATGTAGATAGATTACATTATTGATATTTAAACTGACCGGACAGTTGAGTAATGTGAAATAATATTATTGCTATGTTATATGTATTTATAAGGGGTGTAAGGGGTTCCAACCACCATCTCAGGAACCCAAGCCAACCTCACCTGCACGTGGTGCACCCTGCTATAACAGACGAGGCTCTAGTGACCGGCTGATTGCGGCATAGCGCAGCCTAAATAGGCACGGTTAAATGCCCTGGCCGCCGACGGGCAGCAGCGTCGGCGGTGCGAAATGTTGTGTCCTACGATCTCAAACCCGCATGCCCAGCGTTGAGATTACGGGCATAAACCCCCTTTTGGGGAGGCCTATGTCCAGCAGTGGACTAAGATAGGCTGATGATAATACTAACCATTAATAATAGTAATAATCCATTTGCAACAGATCTTTTAGACTGGTTGAAGGCATCCATGGGCGGCAGTGGGCACTTAAAACTGCCATCTCATTCACTCTTCAATTAACGTAAAAATTGGAATGGCCTGGTGCATATGATATTATATTGCTTTAATGGGAATAGTTTAAGATAAAACTAAAGAGTGACCTTTATAGCGTCCCTACAACGTTTTGGAGTCAACAAATAACAAAGAGACTGAGGAAGTTGGCATATGACTTTTGTCTATAAGATCCCCTTTTCTAATTAGAATATTATTCAATGTATAGGTCGAACGTACTGCATAACTTGATAATCATGAACAAGCAGTGATAGCCTAGTGGTTAAGCATTTAGCCTCTCACTCCGGGGGTGCTGGGTTCAAATCCATGGCGCGCACCTCTACAAAAGGGCGTTTTATGTAAATTCAAATTTCATTTGCTAACGGTGAAGGAAAACATCGTGAGGAAACCTACACGCCTTGGAATTTAAAAAAAAATCTAAGACTTGCAAAGTCCGCAAACCCGCACTTGGCCAGCGTGGCGGACTATGGCCTTAACCATCTCAACATGAGAGGATACCCAAATTCCAAGAGTGGAATTATAATGGGTTGATTTTTTGATATTATTTATAATCAGATAACTATTTAGTCAGTTAAGTATCTGTCTTTACAGTATGTGACATTTACACAAAAGATTTCACAACTAAAAGTATTTATATACTGCCTTTTCAGCAGTTGCAAGTACAAAAGAATGAGGTGAAAGGTCTATTTCATTGAAAATAAACTCGTTTCATACTAGTGATGTCCGCGCTAACAATATTATCGATAAGATTTATCGATATTATTTCGATAAGTTAATAATATATATAATTAAATATGGTAAATAATGTATATAAAATTTTATATGTGGTATAATTGCTCGAAAGTATTTATTTTCAATATGTCATCAATGTCAACTCTTTTCATTTTTCACTATTTGACACTGTAATACTCTCAGAACGAGAAAGGTTAAAGCTACACTTAGTAACATTGGCCCAGTGGTGATCGGCGACTTCACGGGTTGTAGAGTACTTCAATGGATGCAGACTTCCCTTCAACCTTCAAGTATCTTTACATTTCAGCAGTGGTTCTACGTGGTAATTCTAGTAGTGGCTCGAAGTCTGGAGCTGTGCCTGATGTATCGCAATAGACTCACCACCTATTCCATTGCGCAACGGAAACTAAACTCCTGAAACGTAGAAGTGTATTGCACTCTTCGAGATTTACAGGCGTGATTATACATGTTTTCTCTATAAATAAATGAACTATATACATGTACTGATATGTATACGTTTGGCTTCCGCATTCTTTTTGTTTCAGCAAAACTAAGACGGTGAGGTTTTAACAATTAACGAATACAACTGTTTCTATAATAAACAAAGGCGTAACGAAGCAAAAAATGACGGTTCGCGCCTATTGCGCTCAGTTTTATCGATAAAACGGACATATCGTAACTGTAACATCACTAGTCGCACACTAGTTCCAAATTTATGATAACCTTTGCTGTTATTGACACTCTTGAAATAGGGGAGAGAGCAGAGAACACTAACATAAGATTGTTTTGTGGATTGCAAAGTGGATTATTTTGCAGTAAAGTTTTGGCGCATAGGCCAACTAAATACTCGTAACATCGTGTTATTATGCTTTAAAAATATTTTAAATTTTTGGTTAGTCTTTATTTATCTGTCAAGTATTTGATAAGCCCCCGACTCATTAAGAACAATTTTTTTTTTCCAACCGTTTATCTCCCACACTGTGGGAAAACAGGTCTCCTCTCAGAATGAAACGGTTAAGGCTGCCACGCTGGCCAAGTGCGGGTTGACAGACTTCACGCACTACATCGATATAATAAAAATAACTGTAACCGAAACCTAAATATAACCGCAATAACGTGAGCTGTAGTGTACATTAGTATAGTGTCAAGAGACTCGAGCCTAGTATATGAAACTTTGGTACGCTTTAGCACATAATTCCAGAACAAAGTTTCATAACAACATTATTTATTCCCATTATAAGTCGTTTACTCACGCTAAACGCTCCGCAACCGTAATGGCGGCTAGGTCGCAGGATTATGAAACTAACCGTTGGAATGGCCCATTAAGGGACATATCTGGACCAATAAAATCTAAATTCTATCAGGAAATAGGATTTGGGCCAAATGCGCCGCTTTGGACGAGTTTCGTTAGGATCGCTTACACTGCGGGAGAGGCGAGTGGCGATTACGACATCAATAAGAGCAAGAAACAGTCCTGATTAGCGCTACAACTTGTATGCATCTGCCACCAACTACGAACAAAATAGAACGAATATGACTCTCAGAACCGGTTGGTCTAGTGAGTTTAAGTTGTGAATAAATCGATTAATTTGTATTAAATTGGAACAAAAGTGAAGGATTAAGAACTGTTATTATTATAAGCCCGGTTAGTACCTACATATGTACGTCAAGTTATGAGGGTGACTCCAGGTAGCATTGGCTGCTTGAAGTTGGTCCCTAGCAAATTTAAAATCACAAATCACCCACATTCTTTTGACAGGCAACCGTGTTTTACATAAGATAAAGCAACAGTGTCATGACTGGCATCCAAAATATATTTAATTATGCATACATATATTATAATATATAAAAAGGCAACCTACTTCTGACATGATTGGTGAATAATCCCTGTAAAGGGCACAAGTCACAGTATTAAAACCACCTTGAAAAACTTTCGCAATGCTAAAATACTATAAAAGTGCACATAATCTGACATAATTAATTACCATACCATCAAGACTGAACGTCTCTGTAGCGGTTGGCAGAGGAGTGTACACTTCCATAATTCATAATTTATGTTATACATCTCACCATAGCATAGAGGGTGACTGTGTCATACATCGGACTCAAATCTAGACTAAGAATATCAGAATTTACTTAAACCCCGCACCAGCAACGTAAGTAAGAAATAGATGAATTTAAACCAAACACGTCAGACGAAGCTAATATCCAAGTATTAGTTCTCGCTTCGCTGTGACACTGTACAACAGTGTTTTAAACTTTAACGAAGCTATATAACTCTCATCCGTCTATATGACACCCGCTGAGCCCAACACAGGCTTCATATGTGTCGCATTTACTATGATAAAATCTTCTCTGTGTCTGTAGATGGAATACGTTATGAGGGATTTTAGCTTTGAGAATATGTCACAGTGATGTGTTATTGTGTCGTGACTTCTGTTAAGTGTGAACTGAGCACCTGCTTTATAACAATATGCAGCCTCGTGGCACGTAAAATTGTAGAATTTGGACGAAAATATATACAAATATGTACAAGTAAATAAGTCTTAGGAAACTTTTTTTTCTTCAGGATGTACAAAAACTTAGATCGGAATTTCTACGAACTACTGGTATGTACTTATACATGAAAATAATAATATAGAGAGCTGCCGATGTGCGTCTGTTAACATACAGTGCATAAAATATGACAAGTAACGTAAACAGAAAGCAGTCGCATATATCAGAATATAGGAATTATTTTAGACACAGTTTAATTAACTCAGCATTGATAGCAGTTAAATAAAGTTAATTACTGTGTTAAGTGAATCATATTTTTATTATAAATAAAAAAGTGGGTAAAACTACTATTATTTAGTTATAACATGCATAGTAAAATGAAGAATTATTTTGTAACTTTCAATCTGTTTACACATACAAAATTAAATTACAAATTTAGTGAGATACGCTTATTTCTTAAATGCTCAGTGTTCTTAGTCTAATCCCTTGTCATTGTTTAGTGTTGTATTAATAACATCATATTTATTAATAACTGTTTAACCGTGAAAGCGAATTAAAAAAAAGACAGATGTTTTCTTACACGTACCAGTATGGTTGATTTAACACACGCACGCACATGCTCATAAATATTGATTTATTTCTTTTTGTAATTCTTATTATCTTAATTTGATTGTTTTTTTTGGACAACCTTTTAAAAACACAATAATTATTAATATTGGTGAACAGGCACTGGCCTAAATCATGAACAGTAGAAATTTTGATATTTTGTATTCATTTTATGGTCGCCTTCCAGGACGACGGCGACGACGATGATGTATTCATTTGACCTTAAATCCCAAAACAAAGTTTATCAGATATCATTCGTATATAGGATACAAAATAATTATTTTTAAATGCAATTCATACATTCATTAGTGGATGTCGTTTCACTGTTTGATCGTAGTCAATGATTCATTGCGATCAAAATGAACTCTACATTAAAATTACTACCAGCAATTTGTAATTAATAAATGTATATGTCAATTAAACTTACATACACCCCATACATGATATGACATCAATTTTAAGATGACATTTTTTTTTAAATGGATAAATATTAGGTGTAAAAATTTTATAAGTGGCGTTTATTTGGATGGGTAGATAGATTTATTTGTCTACGCTGCGATGCTCCTGCGTGTTTGTTACGGACCTCGAGGACGCCGTCTCTACCCGAGCAATTATCATCGGGACCACAGGTGATGAACATCCCGCCTTGTATAGGTGATGGTGGCAGGCCTATCCGCTTTCCCGTCCTCTCGCAGGCCTAATCGCTTTTCTCCTCTTCGGAAATCGACGCCAGCCTACTGCTATCGAAGTTCACGCGGAAGCGAGTGCGCATCAAGTGTGCCAGTCTGTAATATGTCAAATCGACACGATATTACTCAACAATATAATTCCAATATACGCATGATCACACAAAATACGCAAATTAATATATTACAACATATGTAATCAACGAGCAGGAAATGTCAAAGGGATTTAAGTGTAATTATAGGTCGCACAATAGACATCAAGTTCCACATAGTGCGTGCGTGGCGGCTGTTCCAATGTATTTGTGGATTAACTCGTGTGTATTTAAATTGTTAAAATATATTATTTATGAGAAGAGTTATAAATATAGAGGAGAGCGTCAGATTTGTAAGGAAGGATAGAGATTTAGCATTCGGTGCTCTCTGTCTGCTCTCTCGAACCCTATCATTTTTGGTGACAGGACACGGGTTGCTGGAGATACGTGGTACGACAGTGTTAAAATCACCACGACTCTAATCGTTTTAAACAACACCTTTGGTGTTCGACATGTCCATAAGCGACGGTAACCGCTTATCATCAGTGACCTGTCCACCTGTTCGTTTCGTTCGTTCGTTCAATTTATAAACAAAATATTTCCTTGTAACCGAGCGCGGGTCCTTCCTGCAACTGTGGGAGATCTGGTGTCCCACGCTGCTCCACTGCGAATTGGCGGAGTACATTCATTTTAATTACATTCTATTTGCTTTACCGCTGCATTCATTCACATAGCATATTCATCATTCATTCATTTAGAGGTCAGACGCTCGTCAATGACGCTCAGGTATCATTGAGCGACGTTTATCTCGGCGAAGGCTATGTCGAAGGTTGAAGCACTTCACGGGTACAAATGTGAGCGGAAATAGCTATTTGATTTTTACATAACACGTCGTCCGCAAAAAGGCATAATGGGGTCAGTGTCAGAGATCTACGCTACGGTCATTTGTATCTCCAAATTTGTTTGAATAAACAAGCCCTTTTAGATTTTGATTTGAACAAAAACGGGTTTTATACAAAGTTTCGAATATTAAGGGTTTAGCTATGAAGTCAAGTTAGAAAATCCCAACTTTACTGAACCCGGAGATCAAACCCAAGACTTGTCGGATGGCAGTCATGCTTGCAACCACTCGACCAACAAGTCGAGTCAACGACCAAAAAACTTACATACACATAAAAGCATTCGATATATTGTTTTAATCATAATTCGTACGCTTTGTTATTTTGTATTATATATGTCGTAAGAGCAAATTGATATAGTTGCCAGTAATTTTGGGACCGGCTTCTGTCTTACGTCTACTTTACGAAGTATGTTCCAAGTTTAGTTCCAATGTTTGTTCTAGAAAAAAGATTTAAGCAACTTTATTGGTAAGCAAGTCGCAGAAACGTCATATCACATTATATAATATATATGTATCTACTAGAAAAATGCTACGACTTAAGGAAAAACGTACCTATACTGTTTCTTTTGAAGCAAGAAAACTTCAGTAATCTTTAGAACATTAGGGTTGTCGCTTTTTTTTATATAAAATACGATAATTGTCAAAACTTTTAACATTATGGTGAACTTATTTTTTACATTGGTGTCAGTAGAGAGTACAGCGTAGAGCTGTAAAGTGCGTGATTGGTACTTTGTTCTAGAAGCCTGTGTTAATTGACAAAAGAAATATGTTATAGATCGATAGTTAATTAAGATATTATAATTATTCGGTAATTACGAATGAATGAATTAATCGTAATTACCGAATTTTCAAGTACTAATATTTATGCTACATGCCATCAATTGTGTTCCATACCGATGCTGGTATGCCAAAATGGTCATATAAACGTATTTTTCACTAGGACCCTAAACAATTTAGAATTTAAAAATGGTGATCCAGTTCTACAAAACCCTATATTTATTATTTTTTTCAACAACCGTCAGTTAATGAAGTCTTTATCACGTTTTATAACCAAACTACATATATCCACGTACATTTTCAAAATTTAACTCCAATTAGCGTCAGATGTCTAATTACCATCAAAGAATTTCTATTTGTGGGCATATGTAAGTGTAGCAAACATTAAAAGCTAACCAAAACACCATTTCTTAGAACTGAGGATAGATTTGGAAAATAAAACCTAATTTACGTTTGTATTTTGTCAAATTTATTTTTTACATATAAAAGCGTCGTGAGCTAACAAGCCGAGCGAGGCCTGTCTGCCATCAAAGCTTTGGAGGCTGTACCGCTTTGTACGGGAGCAAACATTAGCAAAAGTAGATGGAACCTTTACAGGTGAAAATTATTTTGTTAATAGGTTCGCGCTAAATTCACTTTTAATATGTTTTTCTTGAGTAGACTTAAATTTTATAAATGAAATAAAATTAACTTGTATAAAACTTGTCAATAGACATTTTTCGTTTTTATCGGAAATTGGACAACGTTATTTTCGACAGTTGTGGTTTCAAAATATAAATATATAATAAATATCAGTTTCTAGAAGTTTTCTTTAAGTATTATTTTTTAATACATATTAAAAAAGTACTTTAATAATATTCTTTATGGTATTACCGCTGTCATTTATGATTGAATAATGTTACATGGTGCTGATAAACCCTAAATTTTTAAAAGTACATTTTATTAGAAATAACATAATTAATATTATTAAAGACAATAGGCATCTTGATGACAACAATAATAATAAAAAAACACTAAGCTTAATAAAGTCACATTTACTACCATTGCTAAAACATTTAGACAATGTATTGAGATTTTGTGTCTTAGGGCATCTTTCTACTAGAGTGAGAGAATTAATCGCGAAATTGGTTCCTTTGGAATCCCTTGGAATGGTGGAAAGAAAACTGCAACTAATGCCAATATAAATATTATTGGTGATATTAGTAGAGTGACATGTAAGGTATCGAAAGTATTTACATGTCTGAAATCTTCTATTTTGCTAAGTATTTATCCTGACATTACAAAATGTAAATAAATGGATAGAATGATGAAAGAAAATGAAACGTGGAAGATGGTGAAAGACTTCGATACTGGCGCGCATGCATGAAAGAGACTGAGGAACGTCAAAAAATCACTCTCGGTCAATAACGATAGAGAAGGAGCATTCGATGCTTACTGTCTATCCCGTCAAGAACTTGGCGTGATGATATAATACAATAATAACAAGTTTCTACCCTAGAAAAGAACCCGAAAACCGCATTGAGACTAAAACCGCTTATCGTCAAGGTGAAGCCGACACAAGTATCAAAGAGTGAGTCGAGAAGCGGTAAACAGTTGCACTTTATGTTCTCAAGGGTTGCGTTCTCTTGGTTTCCAAAGAGATTTCTTTAAACACTACTTCTATTTCATTTTGTCCAAAAGGTCATGACATAATCTTTACTGGCTAAGAAGATATCATTGAATAGAGTCCGTGATTTATAAATATTGGTGACGTCTCCTTAAGGTATACCAAAAAGGCTAAAGATTCACGTTAAAATGACAAGTGACATAAATATTGATTTGGAATATTAATAGAATAAACAGGATAAATAATGGAAGAATAATAAAACGAGAAAAGTAATACGGTAATTAGAAAATACCAGCCACCTTACTTCCGCATTCGCCAATTTTGTTTCTAAAAGAAGAAAAGTACATTAAACCGTACACTGGTACAATCTGACCTTAAAATAAGATGAAACGTAACCGACACACCCACCCACTACTTCTCCAACAAAAGTCTCTAACTTCCAATCTCTTACGAAAACTATCCGCTGGATAAGTGTACATTTACCGCATTAGCCCCAAAAAAGGGCTTTTCAACCATTATGAGTGAAAAAACACTTTCTCTCTGGCCCTTCTTATATACAGTTAGTGAATAATTTACCAGATACTTTATTTGTCTGCGAGACCTTTGCTTTGTAAAATTTCAAGGCTGAGCGGAGTTGTTTTTTGTACCTAATGTTCAATATTAACTATCTGGAAAGGCTCGGGCGAGCTTTGAAAATACCCTAGAGGCTTACTTAATCTAACCGCTGGGATGTTTCTTGGGGAGATCATGGTATAATTAATCTTTCAAAATTATAAACACCAATCGCGGTCAATGTTAAACCTAGTTAGGTTGGTTTTGTTGTAATTACGACATACCGATACGACATTCAAACCTTTAAGAAAAGAGCGTATACCTTCCTTAAAGGCTGGCAACGCACTTGCTGACCCCTG
>DWMG01000968.1:0-16735 GCA_018244855.1 Elbella merops
CGTTTCACCGGTTACGTTTACGTCCCACTATGGAATAGGTGGTGAGCCTATTGCCACGCATCGGGCACATATCCAGATTCCGAACCACTACTAGAGAATCTAAATTAGAAAATTTTGTAGTGTACCCGGGAATCGAACCGGGATCTCCCGATCGGCAGTCGAAATTGCAGCCAACACGACCAACGAGGCAGTCAACTGCTAATTACCAGCCCTGAAATATATTTTCGAAATGAAAATAGACCATACGTGCTGGTTAAAAATCAAAGAGAAACAGAGAGGCATAAAACGCAAAATTAAAATAATTGCTAAACGAAATAATATGTATTGTAAAAACGGTAGTGCGCGATATATCTCACTGAAGCAATTTGCCACGAACGGCCAGCTAATGACTGGTTACCCCATTCTCTAACAGGCGTGCTTTACTTATCAAAGTTATTGGGACCACGCCCCGTTTTATATTGAGGGAGAGGAAGATGACCGTCATTTATACGTTTTCGAATAATGCGCCATTCCATACATGAGAACTGCAGCGGTTAAATATCATTTTTACAAAGAAGAAACATTGGTTTAAAGTAAGTGGTACCTGCAAAATTGGTGCAATGATCAACCGGTCTCTCAAACTAGGCTGTTGAACGGAACCTAAATAATTGTACTGTTTAATTAAAAGGGTTAGATATAAGGGGTATAGTACTCCCCCTTTTAATCAGTTATATGTATTATACGTCTGATTGTATTTACGTGACCGGCTGATTGCGGTATAGCGCAGCCTAAATAGGCACGGCTAAATGCCCTGGCCGCCGACCGGCAGCAGCGTCGGTGGTGCGAAAAGCTGTGCCCTGCGATCTCCAACCCGCATGCCCAGCGCGGAAATTACGAGCATAAACCCCCTTTTAGGGGAGGCCTATGTCCAGCAGTGGACTAAAATAGACTGATTATGATGATGATGATATATTATACGTCCCATCAAATAGGGGACGAGGCCCAGGACATTCAACAGGCACTAATTCTAATCTAATGTTTTTTTTTTTAATTTCTTTGTTCGTCTTTTCTTTCTCTCTTTTCAACCACGGGTTGCTTACAGACATACACACATTCCTGTCATATTATATCAAGTTAGTTAATGAAGTATAAATTTCAACATTAATATTTATATTTGAAAACGTTGCCGCGTCGAACGGTTCCAAATCTAATACATGTTACATCTACGACGCACGGGCTGCAGGCGTATAATAACCGCGATGACAGAGTAACGGAGTTATGGGCACAAACGGGCGGTTTCAATTCGCTCAGAGGAAAGCGGTCGTTAGGTGCTAAATTACACTCCGTCGCCTCTGATGCGTTGTTTATTCTGTGGACTTCCGTTAGGACGAGTATGAAATTATAGGAGCTGTTGTAGGAACCCTAAATTACTGTTATAGTTAATATTCTAGATCGCAGTGTCGATTATTTCCGTACCAAGTAAATTAACTTTTCGTATAAATCCATTATAACAAGACAGATATATACTGACTGATTTTGTTCATCGATTATTAATTATGACTAAGGAATGTGTACGAGAGAGAGCAAGAGATAGAGATTGAGAGAGAGAAAGAGAGGGAGAGGTTTAAGGAGAAGTCAGTGTTTACGTACTTGTCAGAGTCAGAAAGTTTGAATCTAAAACATAAGAAATAGACCTTCATAAAAAATAAACGAAGTAATTTTCGATGTGAAATGCAGCCTCAATTAATGAAAAGTAAGGATGTAAGGGGATGTAAGGGGTTCCAACCACCAACTTAGGAACCCAAGTCAACCTCACTTGCACGTGGTGCACCTTGCTATAACAGACGAGGCTCTGGCGACCGGCTGATTGCGGTATAGCGCGGTCTAAATAGGCACGGCTACATGCCCTGGCCGCCGACGGGCAGCAGCGTCGGCGGTGCGAAAAGCTGTGCCCTGCGATCTCTAACCCGCACGCCCAGCGTGAAGATTACGGGCATAAACCCCTTTGGGGGAGGCCTATGTCCAGCAGTGGACTAAGAAGGGCTGATGATGATCATGATGATGATGATAGAATAATATACTATATATAATATATATAATAAACCCCCTTTTGGGGAGGCCTATGTCCAGCAGTGGACTGAGATGGGCTGGTGATGATAAAATAATATAACAGTATTTTTCTTTTCAGCATAGTCGGCGCTGACCGCCGGCCTGGCATGAGGCGTCCGCCGCGACTGCCTGCTACCCTGTACCTCCTCTGTTCACCCCCTTGCGAGCCTTGCTTGAAAATATCCCCACTCTCCCTTTCCTTCTCTTTCCTTCTTCTACTGCCCCTGTACAACACACAAATGGTGGGAAACCTCTCCAACATATCAGATACATATATAACCACAGGTATACCGCAAACAGTCCACACAGGCAACATTAATCCAAGCAACGGGTTCAATTTCGTTGAAGATATCCTTAAAACTTATGAAACCGAATTCAATACAAGTACATTGAGTAAATATCAAATATTACTCGATAGATTTAGAAGAAAAACTAATTACTTGCCCGTCAATGACGCCAGAAGGGCTAAGCGAGATTTATTAAAAAGTAAGATCGACTCTACTATGCTTAAACATTTTAATGACACTACATACAAAAACATTTCGAATCATGCCGAGCTAAATGGAAAAGAAGTGAGCGGTACAGATCTGGTTTACAGTAATGAAGCCAATAGCATGGATTTGAAAGATTTCATTGGCATGAAGAACAGTACACCGATTAGTTCGCATATAAAAAGAAATAGTTCCAAAGCGAATAACGGTAGCATATCTGTGAAAAAGTTTCATAGCAATAGTACAAAAGCAATCAACATAAAACAATTGTCAACTAACGACACCATGGAAAAATTAAAAGTGGATGATGTGACGCGCACAAAGATTTTCCACGATTATTTCACCACTGTCAACAAAGATTCAAAGGTAAATGTACTTATAAACGGTTATGCGAATTCGACTATCGCGGAGGACGTTGTCGACGAAATTTCCGTTGAAAACAATTCAAGCGAAGTTGAAATTGGAGGTAAAGTGAACGACAGTGAACTAACCGCGCGGAGACGCTTCGCGAACGAGTCATTACTCCATCCCACTGCCAAATCCCTCCATACTCCTTCTAATACGAAAATTTTGCAATCAACAAGACCGGCTTTCATAAAAGGTAAGTGAATCGAAACCTTGTTTACAAGAACACAGGCTTCAGTTTCGCATGTACAGATGGGTGTATTATGGGAACTTTGAAAGGCCTTTTTGTAATTGGTCGAAGGGCGTCCGCGCTGGTAATTGCCAATAAATTGACCCTCAATTTGCTACGAAGTGTTCAGGGCGCAATCGCTTGCCAATAATTTTGGACGAAGCGAGGTCATAAAAAATCCATCCGTGAAAAAATGAATTCCATAGACAATCCAGATCCATGAAAAAATAAAAATTCGTATATCCATAAAATCCTACCAACCCACTTTGAAACCGAACACTAGATTTTTATGACGTAAAACATCGTTAATTAAAGTTCCATATTCGAATGCAATCCTCGTAACTTTAGGATGTAAACCTACTGGAAGAAAGATAGCTGAATATTCATTGAGTCCTATTACGTTAACAAAATATGTACCTCTTTCTACAGCCTCTGCTTTCCCCCCTTCATTCATCATCCCGTTTTGTACAGACATAACAATTACATTGAAACGTCAAGCGTTAGAAACAGACGGAATATTCGACAAATGGACCCCGACAGCCCCGTCGAACGAGTTACACACGTCACTGTCAACAGCAGTATCGCATTACTGTGTCAACGAATCTGTACCTCACTGTCTATCCATTTCTGCGTAGCGCTATAATCCTCTCCATTGTCGTGTTCTGCCTAAAGTAGAGTCTAATACTATTAAACGAATAGTTCTCGGGCATAATTATGGCTAATTAAAACATTTATTGTTTGTGAAACCACTGTAACGATTTTCGATAAAACTTCTGTTAAATATTTCTATAGCGAATTATTTCTGTTAAAATAAATTATTTTTTATAAAAAATTGTAACGATAAGTGTGACTGTCTCGTAGGGTCGAGTAGTTTGGTCGACTTCAAATCAAAAGACCCTGGGTTCCATCGCAGGACGTACAAAGTACAAGTATTGTTAGATTTTATAACCTGATATTCCCAGAGGTAGTTCGAAGTCTAGCTTTGTGCCCGGTTAGGCAATAGGCTCACCCCACATAGGTACATCATAGCACAAAAAGGTAAATCATAGCTGGTGAATCGGAGTGTACTATACTCATCTGCCTACTTGTGAATACCGCTTAAGTACAGGCGTAATTTTATTATGTAATATTAGTATTCATTTTACTACTAAATCTCAGTCTCCGCCGCGACCTCGCTGCAAACGGCGGCAGCTCATGAGGAAGGAGCTCGTACAGGTCGGAAACTAGACGGACCATCCCGAAAAACGCACATGAGTTAAGCCGGTACATTTATCACAGTATTCATTTCATTTTATATCCACATCCCATGTGCCATATTATTTTCAATAAAAGCCGTTATTTTGTTTTTTATTGTAATCTGTAATAACATTTTCCCCTCAAATTGTCTTTCCACAATCCCCAAGTACACTATATTATCTCTTTTGTTCTTCAACAGAGGGCTGCTTATAAAATAATAAAATACAAATGTTATAAAACGATGTATTATGAGTTTTTCTACAAATCAACATACATTTGATAATATTACGAATATTTTGATATGTCAAGATAATGAAATTTCTTGTTTTATTCGAAAGATTTATACGTAAACTTATTGTATACTGTCTTACGTTATTAATACATTTCAAGGACAGTTAAGGTTTTTTTTTTATTTATTTTTTTATAGAACCGAGCAAACGGGTCACCTGATGGTAAGTGACTGCCGTCGCCCATGGACACCTGCAACCAGGTCAGCAAGTGCGTTGCCAGCCTTTAAGGAAGGTATACGCTCTTTTCTTAAAGGCTTGAATGTCGTATCGGTCCGGAAATACCGTATGCGACAAATTGTATGTATGTACAGAAATGTACGCCTACGTATAGTGTTAACGAAATAGTAATATTTAATTTGCAACCAATTATTTATAACGCCTCACGCTGATAACGCCTGCGTCAATAACGCCTTTCGCAATAACGCCTCCCATTCATATCGCCCCCCTCTTATAACGCCTCCTATTAATATCGCCCCCCTCTTATAACGCCTCGCGCTGGTGCCACGCGTTCATAATCGCATAATTGTCATTCCAATGTTACGACTGCCGCGAAAACACTTGCAATGACAAATACGAAATTTATTATTCATTTGTTTTTCTATACATACGAACAATGTACAGAATTTCACGCCAGACACCTTACGGTGTAGGCAGACTAAGTATCAAACAGACAACAACAAGGCACTAAGTATCAAACATCTCTATCTTTATGGTTTGTCTTGTTTATCCTAAAAATTTATCACACTGTTCATATATGCCCCGGTGTCACACACTTCTAACTCCTAACAGCCAGTATCTGGTCTATTTTGTCAATATAGGTGAACATTGGCCTCCCTCGGCACTAACATCCAAAAACATAATTTTTATTCGCTTTTATATAATCATCGAAATACGTTTTTTATAGAGATTTATTCATGTAATAACATAAAAACTAACAATTTTAAAGGGCAATTTTTAAAATATTGCCCAGCGGCGTCGTGTTCTAGCCGATCCTAAATAATTCAGAAATATTGAGGCAGAATCGATAAAAACAAGAGAATTTATTTTAAAACTCTTCATTGCTTTATGCCTAACGTTATTCATTACACATTGTTCTATAGTTCGTTTCTTTTAATTAATAAATCATCCCGTCTTTAAGATTTTTTTTTCCGTGTTTCTGAGATCTCAGCTAGTACTCTCTGTTGATTTTAAGGTTAATATGCAGTAATTGAAAACATATTTAGACTTGTTTATAACAATCATCTATTTATTATAACTTCGTATAGCCAGAGTTAAGTACACTGCCTACCCCTTTGAGCGATCTTCACATTAAAACGCATTATCAATTACGCATTAACCCATTCTCTATTTTGCCATTGGACACGCAACTCTTCTCAGAACTAAGAAACCTTAACACCATAAACTGCCGCGTTGCTAAACACAGCTTGACAGGCTTCGCTCGTCGTAGAACACAAACAAATGTCTCGATGACTCGTTGGTCCAATGGTCAGTGCACCTGACTGCTTAGCTAGGGATCGAGGTTCGATTCTCACCCTAAATATTTATGTGACAAAATAATAATCGACCCATTATAATTCCACTGTTGGAATATGGGTCTCCTCTCATATTGAGGGGGTAAAAAAAAATTATGTCATAAACACAAATATTTGCTCTGGGTATATCATACCTAATATACATACATACATGTTTATATACATATATGTATATAAGTATATATATTCAGTATGATATCAGATCCAGATATAATTTGTATGAATACAAGAATATATTTCTATCTAGTTTTCAGCCGTCTGATTACCATAACACAGGATCTTCTGATGCTGACTTTAGGATCAGATGAGCGTATCTACAGGTGAACGAAGACATTATTATTACCTAACAAATATATAAATAAATAAACATTAGAAAACAAACACGGAAACAAAGTGTCATAAATAGGACTCCACCTGTCTCATTCACTCGTTTTGACATTTATATTCCTTATGGAATAATTCATAAATGTCTGATAAAGAGAAACAAGAACAGAGGATAACATGGCCGTCAGTCAAACCCGGCACAGAAGTGTGCTATCAAAGAAAATATTTACCTCATTTGACATATAATAAAACTGTAACTGATCGCTGTCTGTACATGGCAAATATATTTAAAAATTCATAACGTATGCCTTTGTATACGCAAGCGAACCCGAAACTGTCTTTTTGTCTGCTTGTCTGTTTGTGCACGCTAATCTAAGATACGGGTTATCCGATTTGAATTCAGTTTTCAGGATTATATTACAATTGGCTTCAGTTATCATTTAGTTTTTTTTTATTTAAATCGGTTAACAAGTAAAGAAGTTATGCCAATCACTATAGGTTAGGTTAGATTAGTACGAAGTCGCGGGCACAGCTAGTTTGATATATGTATGTATAATGTATTCATTGTTTATACTCATATGAAAGGATTAAGGAAATTATTTCACTAAAAACTCCGTGAACTGAATTTTCGTCAAGTCTAGAACAAGTGAGTGACTTACTTACTTGCTTGTCACTCACTTGTACAAGTACTAGAACAAGATCTTTGTATCCATGTGTTAGATATATTAAATATACCTAATCTTATTAAATATATATTTAGTAACTTTAAGGAAAAATTTTAATAGGTACTCCGATTACTTGAAATAAAATAATCTATTATATTATAACTACTATGTTATAGGAACCGAATATTTTGATATTTATGTCACTGGCGATATATTATGTTTGACTGTGAAAAAAAAAAACAAAAAAAATTAAGACTACTGCGCAGTAGTCCATTAATTGGTTTCCCGCCGTTTTAATTGAGGTAGGGTTATGTCAATTTTCTTACTACAGTACTAATTTTACTGTATAATTATATAACTGAATAATTTTGTATAATTATAACAACCTAAATACTTACTGTTTGTGTTTTATTTATTGTATTTAGGTCTAATATAACCTATACATTGACAGTAAACAATGTAATTGATTTTGTTCACAATTCATTTTGAATTATTAATTATTATGTGTAAATAAACATTGTGACCTTCTGTTTGATATTTTTCTTATCATTAACTAAAATAAAGTTAAAAATGTACATTTTTATATATATACCAACATATTTATAGGACAGTTTTAAACATATAGGAAACTAAGTGCGTGCTGGATAGCATGCATACTTGCTTATGCTGTGTCATAGACAATTATTACGTTCTGCGTTACTTAAAAATAGAATATCATTTTTCCATAGCAATCAATCGCGTTAACAAAACATAATTCTATATTAGCTGACAGTGTATTTAAATGTTTAATAAATAAATAATAAATAAATGTTTAAAGTTTCAATAAAAAGTGCGTTTTAAATATAACTATCACTTGCTAACAGTGAAGGAAAACATCGTGAGGAAACCTGCACACCTTAGAATTAAAAAAAAAGTAAAAAAGAATATTTTCTAAGGTGTGTGAAGTCTGCCAACCCGCACTTGGCCAGCGTGGCAGACTATAGCCTTAATTAACCCTCTCAATATGAGAGGAGACCTGTATTCCAACAGTGGAATTATAGTATAACAGTTACGCACCTGTGAGAGGTAAATATCTAACACATGTATACCTATAATTATATAAATTCCTTTGTTCCGTGACCGTTCTCTCCGTTTTCAATTTTGTTTATTAACACAGCATACCTGAGACCTGAATAAACAAATTAAAACAAGAATCTCTATGAATAATTTATGTAAGCAAATGTTGCTATGGTGAAAAATGTGGACAATGAAAGAGAAAGGGTAAACGCGAAGCTGCAGTTGTTCCATTTTTAAATTATTTTCCACATATCGCTCGCCCCTTCGCGCTCAAACAGTTAGATAAAGGCATACCCACATAATGTTAAGTACACATACCCGGGCACTCGGCTTAAAATCATATAAGAGGATATATTTTATCGCTGTCCTGAAAATAAAAATCAATATTAGCTATTTTGAAAATAAATAAATATCGCGTATATCCATTTTGCTAAGAATAGCTTTAAACAAACATTGTTTGTTTGTATATTCAAGAGTACGCTTTTTTATATCTCTTTGTACAGTTAAAGATTAAATTTAAATCAAGAATTGTTATTACAATGAAGGATACCATTACATTTTTTAAAATTCCAGAAACTTCACTACATGTTTTTTATGCAAGATCATCATCTGCACTACTTCACGCATAGCGATAATTTGCATTTTAATTCGGATTTCAAATAAAAGTTATTATCATAATTTGGCCTCACTACCGAGAACACGAGTGCCAAATTCTTTTATTATATTCTATCTAACCTTACAGATCTCGTGTTCTCCTTCTACATTTATCGATATCTTTATACACTCACGCCTGTTTCGAAGACTCATCAGCCAAGATCTAGAATAAGACTTGCCTTCTTAAAGAATGCTATCACAAATGACATCTAATATGTTTGAGACATAGCACATGTTTGGGTGAATATTCTTATGTTTAATGGTAACTGCCTCATAACCTAACGAATAGAGAAAGCTAAAGTTCGAAAAATTTATGTTGAAAATTAAACATTTTTACCTCAAATCGATTCTGTCGAAAGGATTTATACAAACATACTGAAATAAAGATCGGATATTCCGGATATTAATTCGGACAATTGTATAGGTAACCGTGGAAACCAACCATGAGGTACTCGTAACAGTCATCCTACCAAAATGTTACCAATTTAAAATGTATTCTCTCATTTCGATGTATGTAATCATAAAACATAAATACTGCCTCTATTTATAATAAATGTATTACCAATAGTTTATGGGCCAGAAAGTTACATACTCTACTTTTATTTAATCTGGATTTGTGGTGCCCGGCGTATAACGATAGAGTAACCACCTATTCCATGGTGGGACGTAAATGTAATTGGAAGTCGTAGATAGGATAGGTACATAAATACATTTTACTAATATATCACAACTGAAGCTCACATCTAATATTCTTAAATATACCTGCAAGGACAATATTAATATTATATCAATATTTTATTGCGACGGACCACCATCGATAGCGAAACTTAGTTTTAAGGCTCCTATACGCGGTTTGTTAGTCCAACTTGTGACACAAGCGCGCTAATTTAAGACCAAAGTTAGCTTGGATGCTCAAACACAAACTGCACTACACACGGCCAAGTTACATGTTATTAGCCTGAGAGTGATAAGTTAGGTTTATCATGTTCGAATGGTTACGGTTCGTAACTTGTAACGATACAATGCGGATGCGTTTAATTTTAGGGTTTGAGTGAACATTTGCAACTAAAGTCATAATTTTATATAGTAACATATGCATGGTACGTAATAGATTCTTGTGTGGTTGAGCTAATGAGGTTGATTAGGAGTTATCTCCGCAAAAGCAAACATACATTGTAAGTCAGTGGTAATTCAACTCGTTTTTTGTTAGAAGATTCGTTTTGTTAAATCAACGTTTAACAGAAAATGGTTTATTTCTGACAGGAGCTACGGTGTCATCATCAGATAAGAAGTGAAGTCTTGTATTTTATGCGTCAATAAAAAAATATTCAGCAGACTGCATCAACACTAACAGGTATCTCTAACGAACTGTAATACAGTAGAATAATCGATAACATTTTTAAGGCTTTCATAGTAATAACGCCGGTCGTGTAAAATAATGGGATGCAAAACCAGTTCAAAACAGCTACAAATACTATCTTCGTGAAATTCTAAAAGACAAACGAGTCTTGAATTTCCAAGTGCAGCTGAGACTTGTAAGTTCAACGGAACCGATGACACTGTAAAAACCGCAAATGATCGCAGTACAATCAGTTGGAGAGCAGATTTTTAACCTCGCCCCGGAAGTGCTGCAAACATAAAAATATGGCCGCAAATAACGAGACGATTATCGCGAAAGCTTTTTAACTGTTACAGGATGGTTTAAGCCCTGAGCGGAAAGCGTATTTACGCTTTCTGCTCACCCGCTATAGTTTAAATATATCTTTAATACTTGTATGTATTTGTGTATCAATACAACAGACATTTGAAAACGTCGAATTATTATAGTAATTTCGTAATCAATACAGATATAACTCGCAAAAAATTAACGAAATGATGTTAAGGAATTAAAAGGAAGAAATTAAAAAATAACGTCAAGGAATAAATCAATTAATACATGTAATTCAAAAATGTGTCTGTATTTATAATATTCTTAACAAATAATTGAGTAAACATATATACGTATCACATTTATCAATCGAACAGTAAGACAAAAGAAATAAAAAAAATTAAAATATACCAAAATTTGGTTTATTTTCGTCGAGAGTCGGATGCGGAAAACACAATCTATCAGCTCGCTTCTTGTCCCAAACGGGACAGCTATATTTCAACGGTGAGGCGAAATTGTCCTAGATTATTCATTCGGATATTTTAATGTCCATCGTAACTACGGCGTTTGTTGTGTTTCAGCATAATTAACAGCAACTCGACGCTCAATGCGACTGGAAACAGCGTTGAGATTTAATGGGTTTTAATTGGAAATTATGGCAGTTAATAACACGCCTTATAAAAAATACAAGGATTCTGGAAACGTCTGTAGTTAAGGGATCGTTCGAATGAAAGAAAACGCACATAGCGAGATGACATGAGAGCGAGTTAGTCTCTGGATGGCTGGCTGTTAGCATTGTAATTAGCGCGTCAGTATTTCTAGTAGTAGATAGAACCTTCTCTTGCTGTATGTTAAATCGTATAACCAACGGTAATGTCTAAAAACGGCGGCGTATATTTATTATAGTAATAATTTAATTTCGACCAACAAATTTTTTTAAGTAGTTTTGGGAGACCGCTTATGGTTCACAAGCCTTACAGTACATTCCATATAACGCTTTCAAGGCTACTCTCATATTAAAAGTAAGTAGATACACCAACAACATTATATTAAATTCTTTGTGGAAATTTTATTGTCGAAATGTATGATGTATCTATACTTTCTGGTTTTCTATTCGTAATATAAATATTATAGTACATCATTTTATCAGCCTATATGGCGTCCGCGTATAGATGGAAAGATTATCATTGACAGAAGTAGTTTTGGCGTGCCAATTGGTACTGATTGTGGTAAGAGTAGTAAAGTATATGAAAAACTAGTCCACAAGCAACAATTTCCCATCTGTCATAATATAATATCACGCCTGCTTTTTCCCAAAGATGTAGACGGAAGAAAACATTACCAAATTTTATCAATTACGTTTTTATTTCCCACTATGAAATAACAGCTAGGCCTATTGCCATACACTGGGCACAAAACCATACTCCGTGTTACTACTGACATTTTCAAGTTGTAAAAACCAAATACAGCTTTGCCCCACCCGGGGTTCAAACCCAGGACCAGTAGAAGCGCTTGCAAACACCAGACCAACAAAGCAGTCATTAGACCATTAAGATAGCCTTACTTAGACATATTTATGTTGGTTTTTATGCTGTAACATTTCAGCGCAACACTTTATACCTTTTCCCGCTCCGCAAGTGTCATCGTTGTATTCGTCTCTTCTCTTAAGTTTATTCTGTGCGCTTAGTATGAAATCCTATGTACTCGACAAGTAAAACTCGGTCCTCAGGCATACCGGAGCACCTGTAATTATAATCTTAAACGTATATAGTAAGTTGGGAGCTAACCTTAAATGGACTTGTTCTTATTAATTAATTGACTTAATATTATTACAGTCAGATTGTGTTTTTGTATCTTTTTTCATTCGACTTATCATTTACAACCTACTTGTATTGCATTTTAATTCTTTTTCCTTTTTTTTTAATATCTTTCATATTTTAGTATTATTTTTCACCTGTGTAAGATAGAACAGAGAGCACTTTTCAACATTGACATCACTGTGGTAAGCTATTGACCTCAATAAAGAATAATCGAAACAACAGAAATAACAGAACAAATAACAGAAAATAACAAAAATTCTGTCATATCAAGGACTGGATCTTGATTCGTGTTGGTGATTCGCACGTGCCACCAAATAAAGTGCGTGAATTTTCGATATTGCCATAAATTAACAAATGAACATAAATTTGTCATTTGTCAACTTTTATTGCTCTTAAGGAATGGCTGCGTCAGTGTAAGGTAGTAACTGCCTTACGTTTTTGTTACGCCGTGCGGTAGTCAGCATTATTCACACCCTCTGTTCCTTTAAGACTATAAAAGCTTCCAAAGATTGAAGCTTTGAGTTAATGTTACATAAGACAATGTATCCGAACCGAATGTGTGCTATCTCTGACGTCTTTTCCATTAATATTTAATAACAACCGTTAATCATGATCCTTCCACCCGTGTAGAACGTTCGTTAGATGAAATTCCTCGGACTTGAACAAGTTCCTCTTCAGGAAGTCTCTCGTGCCCTAATTTCCACTCTGAGCTGCAGACTTGTTTGGGAAATCGCTAACGAGCAACAATATCTGAGCGGATATTAAACTGTCTTACTGCGAATACTTACCAAGTTTACATTTCATCCGCATACATTGCTGATTTTGTATAAACAGCATACATTAGTAATTTGTTGTACACAGCAATGGATATAACACTTGAAGACAGAAACTCTGTTGTAAGTTGCTTGATGAAAACATAGAGAAGGATACAGCATGTGTAAACGCACCGTTTCAAACTTAAATCATAGCGCTAATTAACAGTTAAAGACAATCTTCCATACACATATTTGTACTTATGACCTATTTAGTACAGATGTTATTTTGGTATTTTTGAAAGCCGCAGCAGTTGAATATTGTGTAGTGTTGCATATAAATAATTGCCTCTATATCAATCTTAATTTGCTCTGACACAGGTGCAGCTGAACTGATACCGTTCTGATTAAGTCTATAGTCTATTCATTTTAATAAGCCTTCTGGGTTGATTTAGTACCACCCTCAACGGAAGTGATAAACACTTACTTGTTCATAATTCACTCTGTATTGCTGTTTGACGTCGCACCAAACTAAAAGTTGAGAGTAAATGACATTTAAGGTAGTCATACCCAGATTTTAGGGGTTGCGATAAAGAATAAATAACTATAATATAGGAAATGATGGATTTATATTGATTTACTCGTATACTACACGAAAGCAGGAATCCTAATGAGCTCCAACAGTTTCAGATTATATTCAAAAAAGGAACTCGACTAACAAATTTAGAACACAAGCAACGGGCCGGTGAACATTAGAGAGTCGTGTGTTTCTCTGGGGTGAAAATAAATCGCGGAGTGTCGCGTCACGCGCAAGTTAATGGCGCGAGGCATCTGGCGGGAACGATTGCAAATTTTTATTTACTACGCGGCGCCGGGGACGGAATGCTAATGATTATCATTAAGAGCGGGAGACAAATGAACACGCTCGAGGCGGCAGGTGTGGTGGACCTGCTCGAGTATATTTGTTCAGAAAAATCCACGTTGAGAAACAAAAAACTCATACGATCTTTTTTCACTTTTGTGCATTCGTTGAAAATTTGGTCAAGAAAAAATAAGTAAGTTTTATTCAGGTCTGGACATCATGTGACATGGAAACCCTATATACGAGTAGATATACAAGTTAATCAAAATACCCTGATTTTTCGAAAACTTATAAACGAACTGTAAACTTAAACTGTCATATAAATGCATTTAATGTTTACTTTCGAACAATCACAAATAACCACACCAGGTAGGCAGAAAGTACCGAGTGCCAACTATCCTATCCTTGTAGACCTCACTTGCTTCTTCTACTTTCATCACTCTCTTCAAAGCCTGGGTTCAGAGATTTCTAACTAAAGTGTAAAATTGAGCTATGAACGTTAATTCTTTATTTGTAGAACAATAAGCATGTTGTAAGTAGGTCCCTGCAACTGGTTACGAGTATTGATGGCGCGAGGCGAAGGTCCAATTGGCCAATTACATTACGGAGCCGAAGCTATTTGCCCTAACGGATGTCTGACCGCTTTATGTATTACTCTCGTTTATTGTTATATCTCGTCATTTATCTTATATTTCTAAATATAGCATTATTTGTACAGTTTTGTATTGACCGGAGATAATTTTATTTCTCCGACCCTACTATTGTTCCACTATTGGACACGGGTCTCATCTCACTAGTTTTTCTTAATTTAAGAAAAACAATAATAACGAATAGTGCTGGCAACGTATTGACAGCTCCACTGGCAATTTTTATTTTCACTTTATATAGGCTGTCATTTGGCCACAGTCTCGCCTGAAGGAAACCAGGAAACCCAGGAAGCCCAGGGTTATAACTCTTAGGAAACTCTTTCTCTTGTTGAACATTTTCATAGACGATGGTGATCACTCACCATAAGTTGGCCCATCTGCCTAGTTGCCTGGTTAAAATAATAAAAAAATACATACAACCTTATATAAATTTTTGTGAAAGTACTGATAAATAATTTAGCCCTCCGAGTAAAACTCACCGGTTGAAGGGAAGGCTAATGACATACATATTATGTTACAATCAACATTATAAAGGCTAAACTTTGTAGGTTTGTTTTCTTCATTGCAGCGAGAAAATAGCGGATGTATGCCATTATTTCCTTAAAGGTACTTTACCAACCGGAGATTAACATTTGATTGTTCGCATAGCGGCATTTTGTAGACCGGAAAGTGACATAAATATTTTTCATAGAATCACTTTGTGGACTGGAGCGTGACATTTGATTTTCCACGTAGGTACAGTTTCTTTTGTAAGCCAGGATACGACAGGAGCTACCTTTTTTCTAGGATAAATGCAAGGTTTTACTGTGTATACAACAAAACCCCTGAATGATTTTTAAATAATTTCTATTTTTTGTATGTAGGTACTCGTATTTGTGCGTACCGCAGCGATAGTTGTATGTCAATTCAAAATATTTGTGCTTCTATCATTCCAATATTTTATTCTCAAGAAAAATGATCTGATGTTTACTAATAGACTTTTATAGCCACGATATTTTATTTTTCTTCTTAATATAAAAGTATTCACTACAAATTACGTCGCTAAGTGTTATCTATAATAGAAATTTTATAGGACTAACAAACAAAACAAGTATAGTAACCTTATGTTTCTCATTATTCTTTTACATTTCTAGTTATGTTAGTGTTTAGAAAAATGTTTGTTGCGTCTTTACTAATGTGTGTATTCCCACGGACGCGTGTACATATGTGTGTATGAGCGTTCTTGTGTGTGTGTGTGTGTGTGTGTGTGTTATGTCGACACTTTTGTGGTGTTGTGCCACTAAAGAAATCCACAATGAAACAACAAAGCAGGAAATGTATACTGGAATGCATTTATCAATACATTCATATTGACATCGAGAAATGTGATTGATGAGCTTCGGTAGTTGGATGATTTATTGGTACGCGGTGGATGGGAACACACTTACAATATTGACTTTTCAAAGAAATGCTATATAATATGTTACTCTTAAAAAACTCGCAATCTTCGAGAAAACTTGAGACAATATCTAAATTCAAATGTTCTTTATTGTAGACGACAAGACAATAGAAAGCTGAAAATGCTCTATATCCTATCTTAAATAGGTGTACAGTAATCACTTAATAGAGAAATCGTGAAATAATGGGAGACCCTATTCCCATATACAGGAAATGTACTCAAACTCCTTGCTATTACCGGGAATTACAAATGGGAAAAACCCGATAATACCGTGTCCGCCCGAACATCAGTTTTATCTGTCATATTAGCAGTCGTACTTGCAACCAGCCGACCAAGTAGGCATTTAATGATTCTAACCATTTCTATCATAAGCTTAATTCAAATTTTTAACTTTTAATACCCTACTACCTTTTGCCTGGTTGCAAGCGCGACTGCCAATCGGCAGGTCCCGAGTTCGAATCGCGGGTCGAACACTACAAACATTTTCCAATTTAGATTTTCTAGTAGTGGTTCGGAGTCGGAATAGGCTCACCACCTATTCCATAGTGGGACGTAAACGTAACTGGTGAAACGTGGGAGTGTTCTGCATTCCTCTGCC